>PVJI01011914.1:0-54217 GCA_004026765.1 Micronycteris hirsuta | reverse complement strand
ACCCAAATGTTCTCACTTGATTCATTCATTCATTATATCAGAATATATAGACATAGAATACTTACATTTCACTAATAATAAATTAACATGATAGATTTGAAATTCTAAAAAATACATGTTTAGAAAGAGTATTTTTAAAATTATACAATCCATGAGTGTGTGTATGCATACATATGTTATATGTAAAATACATATATGTCATTAGACTAATTCACATAAGTACTAAAGCTGTCTTTCTACAAAATACTTGTTGATTGCATTGCCTAGGCAAAACCTCTAGAAACTAGTGATTTTTGGAAATGTTGAAACATTATTTAATAACATTTGAGTAGAAAAACGTAGATGAAAAATTAGTCACATTTTACCCAGAAAATACAAGTTCTAATTTTGTCAATTCTACAATTAAAAATTCCTTAATAGTCTCAAATATTTGACAACTCTTTATAATTAGCTACAGATTCAACACATGTTCAGAATAGAGTGAAGTTTTGCCTTCATTTCACTGCTGTGGAGCAGAAGACCAGTCTGTTAGACCCTCAGGTAGAAGAGCTGTAGGTATAGCAGCACAGTCACCTGCTTTATGTTGCTTCCTCTGTCGACATCAGAGCATCCAAACCTGTAGTGAATTTTTATAAGAATTTATTTGAGCCCAAACTGACGACATTGCCAGAAAGCAAGTTCTCATGCTCTGGAGAACGAGTTTTGCAGTTTCTTTTATGCATTGAAATTAAGGAGGGAACGAAGGAAAATTATATGAACAAGGTTCTGTGATCGCTAGAGGGTGATTACGTGCTTACTTCAGAGGTGGGTTAGCCTAGATGCGCAAAAACAACGGCCAGGGCTTGCTTAAGGCAAAGATAAACCTTGTACAAAAACGATAGGTGCTTGCAGTGTGACTGTCCACCGTGACCTGTCCCGTTAGGAATTTGTGATCGGATCGCCCTGAGGTTACTTTCCTAAATCCCCTTTTTCATCCACACGTCTGCTAACCGGATTTTAAATCTTTAAGTTCTTTCAAATTCTTAATGACTTTTAAAATCCTACCTTCATGCCTGAGAAAAAATGTGACAGATTATTCAGGAGTTATCCAGAATTATTTGACAATAAATGTGAATGTTTGCTAACGTTTAAAATCAACAGAAGCCCTGGCTGGTGTGGCTCAGTTTGTTGGAATGTTGTCCCATACACCAGAAGGTTGGGGGTTCGATTCCTGGTCAGGGTGCATATGTGAGGCAACTGATCAGTGTTTCTCTTTCACGTTGATATTTTTTTTCTCTCTCCCTTCTCTAAAATCAGTCAACATTTAAAAAAAAATTAAATCGACAGAAGAAGAAAATAATTTTCTGGATCAAATTGATGTCTCCAAATTAAAATATTAGAGAGCAACAGTGGACTTACAACTTCATCTTTGAGAGAAATAAGTAAAGATAATATAGTAAGCTCAAAATGATAGCACAAGTAACTTTATGCAACACATAAGGAGCTTTTGGTAAAGGGAGGCAGTGTTGGGTACTTCAATCTTCACAGTTCTCAAGATGTGCAGGATTAACAACATCTATGATAATATCTTTTTTTTTTTAAGATTTTATTTATTTATTTTCAGAGAGAGGAGAAGGGAGAGAGAAAGAGCAATGTATGGTTGCCTCTCACATGGCCCTCATTGGGGACCTGGCCTGCAACCCAGGCATGTGCCCCAACTGGGAATCGAACCGGGACCCTCTGGTTCCCAGCCCGCGCTCAATCCACTGAGCTACACCAGCTGGGCCATCTATGATAATATCTTAAAGCCTCAAACCGATCTGAGAAAAACCCCTTTTCTTGATAATTACTGAAGCTAGGTGATGGGAAAATAACTTCTCTTTTCATACATGTTTAAATTTTTCCATAATGTAAAAAAAAAATAGACTATAGTAACACCTCACTTGTCCATTACTGAGGTATTCCAAATAATTAGTTTTTCCAAACAAATTGAAATTCGTCAAAAGCTTATCGTGCCCATGCTGGTTGAAAACCATGCCAAGCTACTAGCCCCCACGCTCCGTTAAATACAGCACTGGGGCGATTTTCACGGTGGTCGGCATTTCCAGGGTTTTCATCTACAAGCTGCTCCCCAGAGTGGCTCTCCTGGGCTGCGGGGGGCGCCTGGGCCTGCACCCCTTCTCCCGCCAGCACCCCATCAGCCACCCCATCAGCCACGGGCCTTTTTTGGCACTCCCTTCGGCTCTGACCTGCATTCTCTGAGGAAGTGACTCCAGGCAGCCAGCGGGGCTTGTCCTCTGAGGTGTTCTGGAAACCAACACGACACCATTTTTCTCTTTTTCAGTGTATTGCAAGCTTCTTGCCCAGGTTTTTTGGTTACAGCAGAGACAGGTTACAATGAAAATGTGTTGACATGCTTGCTTCTTGTTTTTAAGTGAGGCATATTGAAGTACAATTGATATTCTGTAAAATTCAGCCTTTTTCATTGTAAAGTTATATGAGTTTTGAAAAATCACCACAAAATTAAGACATAGAATTTTTCATTGCTTTAAAGTTCCCTGGTCCTCCCTGCCTCCCCACCCCCCGCCCCGCAACCCAAGACCCTGGAAATCACGGCTGTGATCTCTGTACCTACAGTTTTGCCCTTTCGTAATGTCATGTAAATGGTCTCAAACAGCCTGTAGCCTTTTGGGGTCTGGCTTCTTTCACTTAGCATAATGCTTTTCTCGTTTCCTTTTTTTTTTTTTTTTAAGATTTTATTTATTTATTTTCGGAGAGAGGAGAAGGGAGAGAGAAAGAGCAATGTATGGTTGCCTCTCACATGGCCCTCACTGGGGACCTGGCCCGCAACCCAGGCATGTGCCCCGACTGGGAATCGAACCGGGACCCTCTGGTTCCCAGCCCACGCTCAATCCACTGAGCTACACCAGCCGGGCTCGTTTCCTTTTTTTAAAGTAAACTTTATTTTGAAATATTTTTAGGTTTACAGAAATGTTACATATACTATTTGCCCAATTTCCTCTCAAGTTAACAGCTGATGTAATTTGGGTGCAATGGTCTGATCAGGGCATTCACAGTGCTGTAGTGCTGTTAGCTAATGTGCAGACTTCAGATTTTGCCAGTTCTCCCTGTGATGACGCTTTTCCTGTCTCGAATCCAGTCTGGGATTTCATATGGCATTCGGCTGTCCTTTCTGTTTAGTTTCCAACCTGGGGCAAGTCCCCAGTCTTTCTCTTTCGTAACTTTGATCACTTTTTTGAAGAGCCAGTTTGCTGTAGAATGCCCCCTTGATTGGGGTTTGTCTGATGTTTTCTTATAATTAAATTGAGCTAATGCATTTGGGGGAAAAAAAATGCAAGTGGTATTTTGTCCTTATTGCATCATGTCAGGAGTTACATGAAGTTAGTCTGCTAATTATTGGGGATTAACTTTGACTATTTGGTTAAGGTAGTCTGCCAGATTTTTCCACTGCAGGTTGCATAATACTTCACTTATTTATTTGATTTTGCATAATACTTTAAAATTCACCCATGTTGTTTTACATATTAGCAGTTTGTTCTGTGTATTGCTGAACAGTATTTCATTGTATTGACGGACCACACAATTTGTTCACCCATTTATAAGTTGATGGACATTTGATTTGCTTCCAGTTTTTGGCCTGGCGCTGTCTGATAGGCCTTGGTGTTCTCCTGTTGAACATAAATAACTTCACAAAACGCCGACATCAGACATGGTGAACTGGGACAAAAATAAGACAACTACATAATAGGTCTAAACCTAGATAAAAACAAGAACATGCCTTAACCACAAAAATGACAAAACATCCTCTTATCCTGGCTAATGCCAGGGCCTGCTGTTTATGTTCTAATCACAGCTCCAGCCTCACTTCACTCCTTTCACCTTTTAGATCAGATTCACTAAAATATTCAGCCAAGGTATCCTGTTTCCTGACAGCATCCAGTCCAGAACAAGCCTCACCTCCTTCAACCCTCCCCAGCCTTAGCTAGCACAAGCCCAGCCCCTGTTTCTAACTGCTGCTGGGATGCCCTGCAGACCTCGCGGCTGCTGCGCTCCTCACAGCTGCTCGACAACCAGCGTGGTCCTGGTCTCGGTTGCAGAGCCGCGGCCACGCAGACAGCCTGCACGCAGGCACACACTGAACATCCTTGCTCCACTCCTGTCTCCACGCACCCCGTATCCCATCCCGCCCCCAGTTCTTTTTTACTAATTTCTTGGGAATACTTCCATTTAAAAAAAATCATAGATGGGCCCGGCTGGTGTAGCTCAGTGGATTGAGCGCAGGCTGGGAACCAGAGGGTCCCGGTTCAATTCCTAGTCGGGGCATATGCCTGGGTTGTGGGCCCGGTCCCCGTGAGGGCCATGTGAGAGGCGACCATACATTGTTCTTTCTCCCTCCCTTCTCTCTCTGAAAATAAATAAATAAAATCTTTAAAAAAAATCATAAATGGAAATAAGTACTATGGTATATACTCACATGTCCTTCTCTCTCACACAACACCATTTGCACCTGACTCTTCCCCCAGGACATTATATTTTGGAGATCTCTTTCAGATTAGAGAGAGTATCTTTATTCTGTTTTGTTTTTCAACATTTGAAATCTGAACGTTGGAATGACTATGGCATTAAATAATCTGATTTGGCACTAACATGTTTTCGAGCCTCACCTTCCATACATTTGTTCTCAACCTGTGACTGTCTTCTGCTCTGCTGATACCAACACCCAAGTATCTGCGAAGCCAGCAAGCTGTCTGCTTATAAATACTGAATCAACCAACAAATGACATTTAATTAGACTTGTTCATTTGGGTTATTTTATTTTATTAATTTTTAAAGTACATTTTAAAAAAGATTTTATTTATTTATTTCTAGACAGAAGGGAAGAGAAGGAGAAAGAGAGGGACAGAAACATCAGTGTGTGGTTGCCTCTTGTGCGCCCCGCACTGGGGACCTGACCTGCAACCCAGGCATGTGCCCTGACTGGGAATCGAACTGGCAACCCTTTGGTTCAGAGGCCGACACTCAGTCTACTGAGCCACACCAGCCAGGGCTTTTTGGATTATTTTAAATACATATAAAATTTACCACCTTAACCATTTTTAAGGTTACAGTTCAATATTGTTAAGTCTATTCATGTTGTGCTGTCTATCTCCAGAACTCTTTATCTTACAAAACTGAAATCCTATACACACTTTTTTAATTTTAAGACGATTTTATAGTTTACATACAGTAAAATTAACCCTTTTTTAGTGCTGAGTTCTATGGGTTTTGACAGACACAATCATGTAACTATCACCACACTCAAGACATAGAGCAACTCCATTACCTCAAAAGCCCCTCACGGCCCTTTGTGTGTTCACTGTTCCCTGCCTGGGCAACCACTGATGGGTGTTCTGTCCCCACGGTTTCGTCTCTTCGAGAATGTCATGCTAGTAGAATCCTACGCACATTCTGTCACTCAGCAGCCATGTTGCATGTTCTGAGTGTGCCATTGTTTGTTGAACTCGTCCCCTGCAGATGGGCAGTTAGGTTGTTTCTAGTCTCCTGCTGTTAATCACAGTGGGATCTCTGAAAAGACCAGCCCTGTGGATGCGTCGTTGTGGGTGTGTGTAAGTGATTGTTGTGAAATGTCCCAACGGGGGGGGGGGGGGGGGTTGCTAGGTCAAAGGAAATATGCATGTGTCATTTTGATAGGTTGTTCTCCAAAGGAATTGTAAAGTTTTAGGAAATACGTTATTTTTCTATATTTCTTATATCCACAGACTTTTAATCCTGAGTTTTTCTAATAATTTGACCTGCTAGATAGAAGTCAGCTTTGCCAATTACCACATTGATGTCATTGATCCAAATAGTATCTTTTTCTGTGTCTCCTTTTCTTTTATAAATTCCTCAGGAATAAAGGTTTACTAAATGTGCTTTAAGACATGAGTTTCTTCCCTGGCCTATGTGGCTTAGTTGGTTTGAGCGTTGTCCCCTAAACCAAAGGGCTGCAGGTTTGGTTCCCAGTCAGAGCACATAGCGAGGTCGTGGGTTCTGTCTCTAGTCAGGGTGCATACAAAAGGCAACTGGATCGATGATTTGCTTGCTCTCACATCGCTGTTTCTCTCCCTCTCTCCCTACCTTCCCCTCTCTAAAATCAGTAAGTATGTCCTTGGGTGAGGATTTAAAAAAAAAGACAAGTTTCTTTGATGTCATGTCATCTTTGTCCTATTTGTTGTCATGATAAAATATATTTCCTGCTTAATTCAGATCTCAGAATTTACACTCTCAGAGAGAGGCTGGTGGTTTTCACACCTTTTGAAAAGCAGGGGAACCTGTTTTTCAAATGAATTCTCTTATCTAACCCCATCACAAGCCTCTGAGGCAGTGGTTCTCCAACTTAACCATTCTTCAGAACCTCCTGGCACCGGTGTGGGCCCCACCCCAAAGTGTCTGACTCGTGGGCCGGGGCTGTAGCCCAGGACTTTGTGTTTGGAAGGAGGTCTCAGGTGATGCCTTTGCTGCTGGTCTGGGGACAGCACAGGAGAACCACTGCGCCAGGCACCCGGGGCTCTTGAGACCAAGTGGAAAACAGCTGGTTTAGAGGCTGAATGCCGTGAAGATCTGACACTAAAGAGTTTTTTTGGGTTTTTTTAAAGCTTTTTTTAAATTTATTTTTAGAGAGAGGGGAAGGGAGGGAGAAAGAGAGGGAGAGAAACAGCAATGTATGGTTGCCTCTCACATGGCCCTCACTGGGGACCTGGCCCGCAACCCAGGCATGTGCCCTGACTGGGAATCGAACCGGGACCCTCTGGTTCCCAGCCCACACTCAATCCACTGAGCTACACCAGCTGGGCAGACACTAAAGAGTTTTAAGGGCATTCTTACTTTTATTTACATATACGTATATATTTTTGTGAAATACAAGTATTTTCTGATTTTTTCTGTTTGTTTTTGTGATTTTTCTAAAGCCCATCTCTAGAACTAGTACTATAAAGAAACTCGATGGGGCCTCTCCAGGTTGTCCCCAGCCGATTCTTCTCCCAGCTGTATTGTGGACTGAAATCTCCAGCTGCCTCAGGAACCAAGATTTGCCTAACAATGGCTCGTCCAAGTTCAGGTAGGTCTTTCTTAGCCTGCCTTCTCATCTCCAGTGGGACTCAAAGGACCAGAAATTCCTGCACTTTGAGGGGGGTGTTTTATATTGAAGTGGGTGCTGGGCCAGATTTTGGAGAAGGCCACTCTGTCCTTTTCTCCTTAGGCAAGTCCCTTCCAGGACAGGTCAGAGATGATCTCTTAATAGTCCAAGTAAGTCCATTTAAGACATTTTGTTGCTTCTCCCAGAATATTTGCATTTAAGCCTTTCACACATGATTTGTATTCTAAACACCCACCTGCAGGGGAGACAAACTGGTGACTGTCCTACAGGGTCACATGGGGTTAACGTTTTTTACTGGACAGAAATGATTTGTGTCTCTACTTGACAAAACCCGGCAAGATAACATACCTGTACCCTTACTGTATAGGGGGTATAGAGCGTAACAGATTTGTGTAATAAATGATCCTTAGGTGGGCCTGTTAAACCACACTTCAGCGTGGCATTGAAAGGCCATGCTGAGCTCTTTTTGCCCCATTTTTAACTTTTGGATAACTTCCTAATACTGCGAGTATGCCAAACTGTAGTAGTGCCTCCTTCCATTCTGCCCGATCTCAGCAACATAACGAACACCAAGAACCCAGCCCCCCCGAGCCGCCCAGCGCTGACAGCCACGGCTGCGCAGGACAGGCCGTTGGCGGCCGTGGCGGCTCCCAGGAGCCTGTGGGCCACCTGGGCCTGAATGCAAAACATGCTGGTGTGCTTTTCTTTAGCAGTTAGGAAATGTCTTTTTAAAATAAGATTTCACAGTGTTTTAACATGGTTATATCTTAAATTCTGTTTTCCAAGGATGAAACTCAAGCTGACTTTTTTGTTTCTAGAAGTTACTTAAAGCAGTACCCGAATAGAAGTCACTCTGATCTGGGAATCTATTCATCAGACTTTATATTTGGGGTGGAAAACACCTTAGAGCAGGGGAAAGTTTTATGGGCGAATGCTGAGGTCCTTAAGGATGTCTGTAGGCTTTCAATCCAGGAGTCATAAAACTAGTTCCTAGAAAAATATTTGTATATTTTCTTATTTAGCATCTGTTCCTTCAGGAATTAGACTGGGTTTATTTTTTCAGAAATCTTCCTGGTTAGACAGTGTAACTGGGCCTCATTTTTTGCGCCAGTTTATTTCTGAAAGGAGCGTGAGCGTAGGCAGTGTTAGAACAGCCGGCAGGGAGTTGGGCTGGTTGTACCGAAAGGCAACAGTGTGACTGAAGCACCTCCGTTGCTTTGAGCCTTGCTGCAGAAAAGTGACCCCAGAGAGCTCCAGGAATGTGGAGCTGGGGCCTCTGCTGCTTTGTTTCTGAGAGTCTGCTTTGACTCTGTTCCCTCTTCCCAGTAGTCAGAGAGGAAGGGCAAGGGAGCGGAGATGGAGTCTTCTTTGAAATTCTCTATCCTGCATGGGCCATAGGGGTGGCTCTGGGCTTGAGAGGGTGAGGAAGTGCTACCCCTGCATAGATGGTGCCAACAAGTATGAGAAACCAGTGGGATCCTTTTCGCCAGCTTGGGGGATAAAATGAAGGCACATGCCCTTTAACATTCAACTCTGAGCCCCCACCCAACTATTGTTCTTCCTTTCCTTGATCCTGCCTGTCACTGGTTCCATCTTTTAGGGTGTGCTCATTCAGTCCAAGCGTTAACCTTGGTTGCCGTTGCCTCCAGGGTAGAAGACCAGAAAGCCTGCTCCATCAGCTGTGGAACTCAATGACCACTTTTGCTAAACTTTTCAGTGGTTTAGCACAGGCTGACCTCCTAAAAGATGTGTGCTTCCATCGTCCAGACCAGCCACAGGTGGTGCTGGTCTGGCACTTGCTTCTCCAGTGGAGGGCTGAGGGGGGTCTCTCTTCTCCCTGAAGCTTATACGCAGCTCTGTACAGCTTGCACCTGCTCTGCTGGGGCCACAGCACACACTTACCCCTCACACAGGGCTGCAGAGCCGCAGTGTCTGAGAGGTGGTACTCTCAGCCATATGCCAGGCCCTGACCTAGTCTCTGCCACCCGACGGGAACAGTGGCACTTCCAAGTCTGGGATGGGGACATTGTTTCAGAGGTAGACTTCACCTTGGGGTCCACTGGGCCTGAGAACAGTCCACACATATACACACAGACTTCTGTTTGCTTTCATGAAGGAAGATGCATTCTCATCCATTAGCCTCTTTTAATCTTTATAGCAGCCCTGCTCTAGGGAGGGCACTACTGTGCACGTCAGATCACCGAGGGAGCCCAGGGAGCAGTGGGCAGGGGCCCACAAACGACCACGCACACGGACGGAGGCAGAGCAGAGATTCAGGGTCAGTGCCGTGTGCCTGCAGACCCTGCTTCTTAGGATGTTGTGCATTCACACATCAAGGGCATGGTGGCATCTTCACAGTACAGGAATCATTTTATTTGGGTATCTTAAAATCCGATTTCATGTAAGGTCAAGTTTCAAAATACAGGTACTGTCTGCTTTTAAAAAGTTTGCTCTATACCAATTAGCTATTACAAAAAGCCTACATCAGTATCTGTTTTTGCTAACCAAAGGACATCCGGAGGATTTTTGCATTTATGGAAAAAGGTGAAAAACAAAAATAGCGTTCAGCATTTATTTTGCAGCAAGTTTTAGAGACAGCACACACCCCAAGCAGCAGCGAGGACAGCCCTGCCAGCCTCCTTCTCTGGAACTACATTCAGCAGCAAGCGCCAGAGCTTTGAACTGTGTCTGTGAGCATCTGGGCTTTATCTCCATTTGTTGTGTGCGTCTGTCAGCAAAATGTGTCCCGGGGTAGTTGCTTCTTCACTTTACGCAAGGTTTCATAGGAACGCTCTGCTTTCGAACAGCAAGGGAAACCTAGGCAGACAACTGATATGGATATAAATATCCAAACGATGCACTGGATTGATAAAGTTTTATTCTCTCTTTAGATATGGCCGATTTTCGGAAGTTTTTTGCAAAAGCAAAGCACATAGTCGTCATTTCAGGGGCTGGCATCAGTGCCGAAAGTGGGATTCCGACGTTCAGAGGAGCCGGAGGTTATTGGAGAAGGTGGCAGTCTCAGGTTAGTAGAGTTTCCAGAATATTAAGAGGCTCTTCTGAATGAAATCATAGCAGAGTTTGACTCAGAACATATACTGATGCCTGAAGCTCAGAGAGCAAAGTTTGGAAATTAACTTATGACCCTTGACCTGGCCATATTGGCATCAACACAATGTCCATGGGATTAATATCTGACATATAAGCAAAGCAGCTACGTCCCTTACTTTCTAGGTATGTATAGATTGCGTTTATTCAGATAACAATTAGATTTCTTCTAGTAATTAAAGTGGAATCAGAAAATCTTGGTTAGCATGAGTCATTGTTATAGATATTGAAATTAAGTATTACAAATTTTTAAATTTTCTGTGAGCGTTTCACATTAAAACTGAAGTTGAATTATTGAAAGCCTAGAGCTTGATATTCAAAACTTTATATGAAGGCCCTTAGGATGTGAGTTTAAAGAAATTGAGTTTTTACTGAGGTGTCTGGTCCATACAGTAAAATGCACCAATTTTAAGTGGACAGTTCAGTGACTTCCCACAAACATAGGCAGAGCGCAGCCGCCCCAGGTCCGGGTGGAGCGTTCCGTGCCCCAGATTATTCCCTCTGCGGTCAGCCTCCCCCACCCCAGGAAGTCCCTGGTTTGGGAGGGTGGGGGATTTTGTCTGATTTATTCTTCCCTCCATCCCCAGCTTCTAGAACTCTGGAACCATGTAGATGCTTAACAGATTTGTGTTGGTTGAATGAAGACAAACATAAATAATTACTTCAATACATGACTTCCAAAATCAATGGCTAGTTTCTCATTACATGAAGGGTTAATGAACCTGCCCTTTTTTTCCCCGTATTAAAAGTCTCAGGATGGCAAGTATTTAGGATGTATTGTCACTTCTCCAGTGCCCTCTGGGCGAGGCCTGGGGATGAGGACGTGGGGATCATCACCTTAGAGATGAAGGAGGGGAGGAGGAAGAGCAGAGGGCCCTCAGGGTCCCATAAGAAAGAAGAGCCACAGAGAGCAGTCCCTGGATTAGAGAAGCGGAGGGGGGCGCAGCAGGCGTGCGGAGGAACTTAGGGAGGGGTGGGCCGTCCTGTGAGGGCAGCTCAGAGTCTGTGGGGCAGTGAGGGCGTCCGGCAGCATGTTTGACGCCCTCCGTGTTCCCAGCACACACAGGGTGAGCAAAAGTAGGTTTACAGTTGTGAGTACGCGAAACACAGAGGTGATTCTTGTTATTTATTTATTAATGACTGCAGACCTATGTTTGCCCACCCCTGTATATCCCGGGCCATGTGCTACCTCTGAACGGCTCAGGCCACTTGGGCTGTAGGCGGAGGGCAGGAAGGACAGAAGTACAGGGTTGACGTGAGCAATCCACAGCATGGACGATCCACTCCTGTGACTGCCAGGCAGATGGGGACCTTACAGCGAGATAAAATGCGTAATTCCGCCACCCCCCCAGTCAAGATTCTGAATACTTCGGTCATTGCCCAAGGTTCCCTTGTGCCCTTTCCTGCCAGCGTCCGCCCCAGACAGCTACTACCCTATTCACAAAAATGAGATTCGTCTGTCCTGGAAGAGGAGTCACGTTGTGAAACACATGTTTGTATGTAGTTTGTTAATATAATACCTATCTGAGTGTGCAGCGGTAATTACAGTTATAAAAACTGAGCTTCTCAACTGTGGTCCTTATACCTCATTTGGGCATTGACTATTTCACTTTTTTCCTGGACAAATGATACTGACTACACATAGTTCGGAGCTCCAACCTACATTATCTTCCTGCTTGACTTCATGTCCATAACCTACTTGAGTGGTAAATGGGACAGGTTGCACTTTCCCTCAGTTGTAATAGGGGAACTTAAAGCCGATTTCTCAGGTCTCTTGTGCGTCCAGGATTGGGACACAGGCCGCAGGCAGCCCCGGCCCTGCCCGTGTCTGCCACACCACGTGAACCTCCAGCAGACGGCCTGCTTGCGTCCTCCCAAAGCTGCCGGCCTCCAATGTTGAGAAAAAGGGCCCTGCGAGTGTTTCCCACGACAGCCTGTCCCTGCAGGAGCCACGCCCCACTGCCTGTGTTCCGGAGCCATGGTGCCTCTTTCTCTCCCTGACTCCTGCCTCCTCTCTTACCCCCAGGCCCTGGCCACTCCTGAGGCCTTTGCCCAAAACCCGTCCCTAGTGTGGGAATTCTACCACTACCGGCGGGAAGTCATACAGCGTGTAGAGCCGAACCCCGGGCACTTCGCCATCGCCAAGTGTGAGGCCCGGCTGCGTGAGCAGGGCCGCCGGGTCACAGTCATCACCCAAAACATCGATGAGCTGCACCGCAAGGCTGGCACCAAGAACCTTCTGGAAATTCATGGTGAGGACCCTCAGCCTCATATGGGGAGAGAACCAGACTTTAAAACACATGTCCTGCCCCGGCTGGGTAGCTCAGTTGATTGGAGCATTGTCCCCATATACCAAGGTGGCAGGTTTGATCCCCTGTCAGGGCACATACAAGAAGCAACCAAGGCATGTGCAAATGAGTGGAACAACAAATCAATGTTTCGCTTTCTCTCTCTCTCTCTCTCTCTGTCAAATCAATTTTAAAAAACTAAAACGAAACACATGTCCTGCCACTTCCCATCTGGACTCACTAAAACAGAATCTGCATTTTGACAGGACGCGCAGGTGTCTGGTCTGCACAGGTGATCCTGGAAAAGCACTGGTCTGCACAGCTGCATGCGCCTCCCCCCTGGGGAGTTCCATGGAGGAGGCTGTGCTTGACACACCTGCCCAGCTGGGCTGAAGGGGCCCGGAGGTGTGGGCCATTGCATAGCTGTGCCTGTAACAGGATGTGGCACAGGAGGACCTTGGCATTCCCGGGGTATCTGTTTACTTTCCCTTTGTCCCCTAGTTGGCACTGTCCACTGAAGCTGCGCTTCTGCTAAGCCCTCCGGCCTTGAAGGAGCTGGCAGCTCAGTCACCTTCGCTATCAAGCCCACCACATTTGTGACCCACGTGGGTTTTGTCTTAGGTCCCTCTGGCTTCCCTTCTCTGCCCTAATGATGACCTCCTTTTCCCTCTTGTCCTCTTAATTCTTTCCCCTCTTTGCTCTCAGCAGAAATCTAATAAATCCATCATACAAGAGCATAAATGGGCATGCAAGGATTTTTTTCCCCAAGGACATTTGCATTTAAGAGTCTATAAAACTTCAGTCCCAAAGAATGCATTTCTAATTGTGGAATTCCCAGAAACGGTGGCCCAGTGGGGAGTGTCGCTTGTGTGTGTGTGTGTGTGCCGTGAAGCGGCCTGTTTTTGCCTCGGCTGTGGTCACCCTGACGATGAAAGCTGAGCACTGCTCGCGGGGGTCCCATCTCTCTCTCTCGTCCCAGCAGCGTTAGCCCCCTACCAACCACGTGTCTTTTGGGCACCTTTTCCTGCTGGATCTGGGACGGTGTTTCCACACGCCTTCTCGTTTATCTGCGTTGTCAGAATGTAGGCTGTGTCACTTGCCATGTAGAGTGGATCACACAGGGATAGAACCTCTCTTATCCAGTTACTTTAGGGATTAAATAAGATCATACGTGTATATGCATTATTAGTTGGAACTTTTTTGGTTTCGGGTGATGAGAACTCTCTTCTAATTTAGGTAAAAATAAAAGGGAGCCCTTCCTTTTATCAGATTGAAGATGCCATCAATTTTAAGATGAATCATATTTTTAATGTGATTCTTAGAAAATAGTCTGCCCAAGCCATGCTATCTTCTTCTATTATCCCTTAGAATTGCTATTTTATACTTATAGAAAGGGCTTGTTAAAACTTCCTTAGATATACATTTTTAGAAACTATCACTGTCACACATATAGAAAACAACATATGGGTGCAATAAAATGGTTAAGATATTTCTTCTGAGTTTCTTGTGAATGAGTCCGAGGCACCAGTGACTGTGTTTGCCATACACTGCCATGCTCTGTGCCACCCAGGGGATCGGCAGCGCACTGTTTCCTAAGAGGGTGCCCCTCTCTCACCCCTGGGCTTCTCTCCCGAGCTGCTGATGCACATTTTGCAGGTTTGGTATCGGGCCTTTCTCAATCTTACCAGCAGGTGGCGGTAGAAGGGTTCTAGACCACAGCAAAGACTCCATTTCTACCCCAAGTGGCCCTCACATGGTTTGTTGGCTGAAACATGCAGGGGCTGCCTTTGTCCAGTCAGGATGCTGAGGTGAACAAGTCACTTCGTGTATCTGTCATTGGTGTTATCCTTCTACAAGTCTGTGCAAGTGCTGGCTATGGGAGCCACGTCATACCCATCATATGGCCGGTGGTAGTTGCAGGACATATCTGAATTTCAGAGATGTAAACATGGGAAAAGTGGTCATGCTAACACTGACACAATAGGTATGTTGGCTTGCAAAACTGAGGAGCCCGGGGTGGAGCTGATGTCAGTAGCAGGCTCCCTGCCTCCCTGCCTCTCCTCCCCTCGCTTTGTTGACTCTGAGTTAGTTCATGTCTCCCTCTGCAGCTGATCCTCTCGACGCTCCAGCAAAGGCAGCGTCCAGCGGCTGCAGGCTCACCCCAGCTCAGGTCTCTCCTCAGAAGATAAACCTCTGCATGGCCTAGCCTGGCCACTGACCTCCTTTTTGACCAAACGCTACCACTAGAGGGTTAGGCTGCTATGATCGGGCCAGTCGGGAGCGTGTGCGTGAGCTTGTATTTCAGGATGTACTTGACAGCTCCATCAGCTCAGCCTGGGACAGGGGAGAGGTGGTCCCTCAGCTAAGTGACACTGGACAGAGTGGAGCCATGTGCGTCCACCGCAGCATGTGACATGCTCAGCACAACACCGGATGCATGGCGAACGTGCACTGAACTATAGTCACCATTATTGGGTTAGCTCAGTTACTCATTTTAAGTTTTCCTCGTTTATCAGTTGATTATTGATTGATTGATCTGGTTTTAGAGAAAAGATTCAAGTTTTATTAACTTGAAATTAAGATTTGTAAACACATCTCAAGCTATTGAACCTTTATCAATCATGTACTTAGCAACTCATGCCCTTAGGTCTGGTTGGCCTCATCTGCCCTGTAGGCCAGTCCATTTCCACCTGAACATCACTCCAAATAATCTGAGAGCTCCTTCGTCGTGGAGGACATTATTTCACTTGCCTCTCTTCCCTCCGATTACAAAGCCCTGGAGGGCAGATGCTCTTGGCTCGTTCAGTAGCACTGCATGCCTTCACATTTCCCGTGGTAACTGGGGGTAGGCCCACTTGCTAAAGTGAACATACAAAAACTAAATGATTTTGTGCATTTTGAACATGAAGACAACTGCTCTTGATGATATTATTTCTGGTCTTGCTACCTTGTGTTTTTCAGGTAGCATATTTAAAACTCGATGTACCTCTTGCGGAGTTGTGGCTGAGAATTACAAGAGTCCAATTTGTGCAGCTTTATCAGGAAAAGGGTAATTATGCTGCACTACAGAATAATTGTATATTGTTTTTTAAATTGAACATCAGTGTGAGGAAATTGTACCTTATTCTAAGATCTGCATGGATATTTATGAGAAATAGGACCAAATACATTATAGCATATTATGAAAGAAATATTTGGCTCACAATTTACCATGTTAAGTGAAAACCACAGGATCTAACTATATAGTATGATCCCAACTTTGTATTCTTGTGCGCACATACGCACACGTGCACACACACACACATCCCCCACGTTGATGTTTCTGTGTATAGATAATAGACCTGAAGAGAAAACAGTGATTTTCAGGACTGGTGGAATAATAGGTAATTATTCCACCAGCCCTGGTTTCTTTTATATATTTTTTTGAAATTTCCAACATTTTTCTGATGATCGTGTACTATTATTGTAAATGAGGAAAGAAATTAAGAGTAGACTCAGGATACTCAGAAAAATTCTATCTGACCATTTTAAATCAGTATAAATCATACAAGCAATATATTAATATAATGTCATTGAAGAAGATTCAAATTATAACACATGCAATGCAAATCATGAAACTCCCCCTTGGCACATCTGGCTCTCCACATACAAATTCTCTTTGAGGTAAAACCACTGGTAATTATTTGATGTCTTATCTTTGAGTACTGCATGTATTAATTAGGAGTTTTGCACCGTATCCTGCCAGGCAAATATACATGCTCATTGGGTTATGTTATTTCTTTGTTCCTTGATTATACCAATGACGTTTCTCTTTTCTAATACTGTTTACTTCAGCGCTCCAGAACCTGAAGCACAAGATGCCAGAATCCCAGTTGAGAAACTTCCCCGGTGGGTAAAAATCTTTCATCTGTATTTGGTGTTCCAGGTTGCAAAAAAAGAAAATTAGGAATCAAAATCTAAGTTCATTTGGTGAGATGCCTCTTAAACTCTCCAATGTAAAAACTAGCCCTGACCCATGAGGCCAAGGGCAGAGGCCCAGAGGATGAGGCAGGCCAGGGTAAAGGGCGCTGTTGCTGTCCAATCCCTTTTGGCTTTGTGTTCCTGCGGGACAGTTTGAGGCCTGGAGAGTTTCTGAGGCTGTTACGCTCCAGAAGCTTATCCAGTGCATGTAAAGCACAGAAGCTGGCGTCCTGTAACTGGTCAATAAGCCTTAGTTACTATCCTCTTCATCCTCCTCATCGTCATCAATGCTATTAATCCAGGTTTATGGAAGCAGTAAAAGGTCTTGCAAAGATGACATTATAGAACCAAACATAATTTTTGTAGATTAAAAAAAAAAAACTAGAAAATTTTTACATCAATTCTTAAAAACCGGATATTAAAATAGCACTTGCGAAAGTGTTTCAGACAGCGCTACACACATGTGAGGTTCAGGGGCAGTGCCTGCAGAGCCGACGCTGTGTGCTCCGGTGGCTGCCGTCCACAGGCTGCGGCGCGCTCGCTGCGCTGGGGGGCTTCTCTGAGCGTTTCAGGCACTGAAGGACGTTGTCCCGCCCTGAAAAGTGGTTGTAGTATGTTGGTGTTTCACTGGCTTATTGAACCACAGAACCCTTTTTATTTTTCTTAATAAGGGTTTTCATTACTGAATGCTAAAGTTTCGATGTGATAGGACAGGGAATCCTGGAGGGTTCCTGAGTAAGGACATTAATATGATGAAAATGTTGTTTGGGGAAATTACTTTATTTTCTTATTTTTTAAATATTTTATTTATTTATTTTTAGAGATGGGGGAGGGAGAGAAACATCAATGTGAGAGAGATACATTGATCAGTTGCCTCTCACATACCCCCAACTGGGCATCTGGCCTGCAAGCCATCCATGTGCCCTGACCAGAAATTGAACTGGCAACCTTTTTGTCTGCAGATGGGCACTCAGTCCACTGAGGCACACCAGCCAGGGCTGGGGGAGTTTATTTTAGAAGGTACATATAAAATAATTAAGAGATAGTAGGGAGTAAATGAAGAAAGATCTTTAGTAATCGACACTGGAAAACTTGGCCATTGACTGCCAGAGAGAGGTGAATCTCAGAGAAACTGAAAGGAAGTCATTGATGGAATGAGGGGGTAGTTGGGGCATTAGGGGCAAATCTGAGTCCAGTGTTCCTCCCGGGCCTGGGTAACTGGGCACAGTCGTGCCCATGAGTGTGATGAAGTCACTGGGAAAGAGAAAACTATTTAAGAAAGGGAAGGTCAAGCTTGGCTGAAACACATTTGTCTCCAAATCAACCCAGTGCTTCCAGACAAAATAAAAACGTTATAAGGCAGTTAAAGTTAGTATTTCATATTCAGGACAAGTTCCTAAGGGCTGGGAGGGCAGGGATAGTGATCAGAAGGGGCGGGTCTGGATAGACTGGGTTTGGGGCAGCCCTGGCCTCCCTCTGGTCCACCTGGGCAGACCTTCTGGCAAGGCTCAGGGTTGGGTTAAGGATAGTATTCTTACAGGTGTGAAGAGGCAGGCTGCGGGGGCCTGCTGCGACCTCACGTGGTGTGGTTTGGAGAAAACCTGGACCCTGCCATTCTGGAGGAAGTTGACAGAGAGCTGGCCCTCTGTGACTTATGTCTAGTGGTAGGTCATGTCCTTGCCTGATCGTGGGGGTTTTCTGAAACACTAGGACCATGGTGGAGATTGTTCCCTCCCTCCCCTCCCTTCCCCCCTTCCCTTCCTTCCTTCCTTCTCTTGAGATGTGTTTTGAGAGGCCTTGTGGTGTCCTAAAGAAAAACTAAGAAACAGTGAGTAAGACTTGATCTTGAAATACAAAATTATACGAGACCATGTCTTGGGCTTAAAGCCTTCTCCCCCTAAAAAAAATCATAAAAGGAGCATGTTATTGGTTCTGATTTTAAAAATAATATATGCTCATTATTAACTTTAATTGAGAAAATACAGAAAGAGAAAATAGAAATCTCTGATAATTCTTCCATCCAAAAACAATGTGTTAGCCTTTTAGTGTGTTTTCTTCTAGACCAGGCATGAGCAGACTGTGGCCTATGGGCCAAATCTGACCTGCCACCTGTTTTTGAAAATAAAGTTTTATTGGAACACAGCCGTGCTCCTTCTTCGATGTACAGTCCACGGTGACTTTCACACTACAGTGGCAGATATGAGTGTGTGCGACAGAGACCATGTGGTCTGAAGAGCCTGGAAGATACTCCCTTTGGCCTTTTACAGAAGAAGTTTGTCCACCCCCGGTCTAGACCTTTCCTTATGCAGATGTGCACATACTGATTAAAATTCAAAAAAAGGGTTCATACTCCCAAAGTACTAATTCCAAAAGACTCTGTGCACCCCTATGTTCATTGCAGCATTATTTACAATAGCCAAGATATGGAAACAGCCCATGTGCCCAACAACAGACGAGTGGATTATAAAAGCTGTGGTACAGATGTACTGTGCAATATTACTCGACCGGAACAAGAACTGTTTGGGACCGCACGGATGGACCGAGAGGGGGTTATGCTCAGTGACATAAGTCAGGCAGAGAAAGACAAAAACCATATGATTTCACTCATATGTGGACTCTAAAGAACAAAACAAGTAAACAAAATTGAAACAGACTCAGACACAGAGAGTGGACTGGTGGTTGCCGGGGGGGGGGCGGGGGGGCTGGGTGAGAGAGGTGGAGGGTCTGAGAAGCACAGACTGATGATTGCAGAGCAGCCAGGGGTGCGAAGGGCAGCACAGGGGACGCAGTCAGTGATGTTGCAGTTGCTACGCACGGCGCCAGGTAGGGACTGGGCATGCTCAGGAGAACACTTTGTAAAGCGTATGAGTTTGGAACCACTATTTTGTAACCAACTGTAATTTTAAAATTTTAAAAATAAAATTGAAGAAAAATGGGCTTATACTATATCTTATGTTTCAAAACTACTTTGTTCATGTAGCAATTCACTGAGCATATTCCATGTCGGTACATCAGTGCACATCATCTTTTCTTTGGCTGCGTGGTGTTCCAGTGCATATTTTCAACCGATCCTCTATTGTTGGACATTCAGGAGGTTTCAAATTTTGGTATTTTAAACAACACTGTGGTGAATAGCCTCAGACACAGCTCTTAACAAGCTCTTCAAATTATTGCCTCAGGACAGATGTCTTAGAGGTGGAATTATTGGACAAAGGGTAGGCATATTTCAAATTTCCGTAACATGTCTTTAAAAACAGAGGCACTTCCTCATGGGGGCATACTCATTCTGCCAGTGCTTACTGAATGCATCCCAAAGCTGAGCGTAGGGTCAGTGTTCATGCTCAATGGCTGAAGTGAGAAAGTCTGGCTTGTAAAATACATTCTGGTTTTCCCGTTTTCCCCCAGCAACCTCAGTACTTGAGTTCTGGCTAAGAATTCAGATCCAAGACTCAATTATAAGCACAAGTTGTTTTAGATAAAAGTAACAGGAGTAGAAGTGAGTGGCTGAAGAAGTAAGTCAGCTGGCCTCTGCATTCTTGTAAAGAATGTTTATAAGCCTATATTCATAGAGAAAAACCTGAAAGAATATACACCAAAATGCAAACAGTGGTTATCTTGGGGTAGTAGAATTATGGATGACATGTATATGGTTTTTTTCTTTGAATTATCTAACTAAAAAAAAAAAAGGAACATGGATTATTTGTATCATTTCAAAGAGCAGAAACAAAAATAAAATTAACCCCAAAAGATGATGATTCATTTTGTTGCCACTCTCCATTTGTACAATTCTCCTTTTCACGCCTTTCTGAATTCCAGTATCAGCCAAAAAGGCACCTCCTAACTTCCCATTTGTCCCTTAAGCGCTTTCCTTTTATCCCATCCAGCTAGTTTTCCCCACACCTGCAACCACAAACCTGCCCAGGTCTATGTGAGATTTTCTTTTTTTTCAAAGATTTTATTTATTTTTAGAGAGAGGGGAAGGGAAGGAGAAAGAGAGGGAGAGAAACATCAGTGTGTGGTTGCCTCTCATGTGCCCCCCACTGGGGACCTGGCCAGCAACCCAGGCATGTGCCCTGACTGGGAATTGAACCAGCGACCCTTTGGTTCACAGCCCGTGCTCAATCCACTGAGCTACACCAGCCAGGGCTCTATGTGAGATTTTCTGAAAAAATGTTTCTTCTCCCCACAACGTGGTCATTTATCTGTTTGCATCTGTTTGCTTGTAGGTAGGAACTTCCTCTGTGGTGTATCCTGCCGCCATGTTCGCCCCCCAGGTTTCGGCGCGGGGAGTGCCGGTGGCTGAGTTTAACATGGAAACCACCCCGGCCACGGACAGATTCAGGTACAGGGGTTACCGGGGTGGGAGGTGGCAGGCATTAAGCAGGTTTGGGCATGGTCCTCTAAAGAGATTTTACCTACTGCTCTATTAAAAAAAAAAAAGAGCACACCAAGTTTGTGTATTCGGTCTGTTGTTGCTTTTATGGAAGAACAAAATATTAACTGTAGACAGAGGTGGCTCTTTTTTCAAGGGGTTTGTCATAGGACTTTTATTTTTTCACATTTTGAAAGCTCACCTTTCATTCCTTAGGCTTTGCTTTCAGTTGTATTTTTAAACTAGATGTAGGTAAACCTGGGAGATACCCACTCAGAACTTTATCACCTCTGCTCTCAGTGTGAGACTACCTGGGCACATTCCCCTGGTCTGATGGCCAGGAATATTTGTACCTGTGGCCATATTCCGATGCTGACTCTGGTCCCCATGTCTGTGTGGACAGAGTAGGTTATTGTAGTATGCAATTTCAGTCCATTCCTTGTCTTCCCCTTTGTTTTCCTTTTTTTGTTCACCCCTGCTTTTCTTGTCTTCCCTTTAATTCACTTTTTATATTATTGTCAGTCTGCTTAATTCCTTTCTAGAGTAAGATAGAATATAAATAACTAAAAAATAAATATAAATAAATATAATTATCAAACACCGCTGAAATTCTTGTCATTACTTTAATCAGTGGTTTTCAAACTCATCTGCATATTTTTAAAGTGCCGATGAGTAGGTACCACCCCTGACATCCTCATGTAATTGGTCTGAGGTGTAGCTTCCGAGGTGATTCTCATGTACAGCCAGGATGAAAATGTCTTTTCTAAGTCTTCAATGGTATAAAAAAAGAGTGCCGCAAAGTATGCGGAAACACACTTTAGTATGATCCTCTTCAGGTGAGTTAGCTGGCTTTTGTCCTAGTCTTCTCCAGGTCTTTTAAATCAGCTGCAGCCTGTGTCCTCAGTCCATAGTTCTTTGTTTGTGTGTAAGTGGTAGGAACTAGAAAGACATCCTTTAAAAAAATTGCTCTCTATATAAAACTTATACTCAGAAATGCGGAATGGTATTGAAAGAGATAAAGAAGACCTGAATATATGGAAGAGCATCCATGTATATGGACTGGACAACTTCACACTGAAGGTGACAGCGCTCCCCACACCGATCTGCAGATTCACTCAGTCTCTGTCAAAACTACAGCTGACTTCTTTCCTGAAATTGACAAAGTGATCCTAAAATTCAAATGAAAATGCAAGGGACCCAAATAACCAAAACAAGAAAGAGAATAAAGTTGGAGAACGCACACTTCCCAATTTCAAAACTTACTATAAATTTATAGTTTTTAAGACATTGTGGTACTGGCATTAGGGTAGACATGTAGCTCTGTGGAATAGAACTGAGAGTCCAGAAATAAACTGACATTTATGGTCAACTGGTTTTTGAAAAAGTATGAAGACAAAGCAGTAATGGAAAGAATGATCTTTTTAACAAATGGTGCTGGAATAGTTGGATAGCCACATGCAGAAGAATGAAATTGGAACCCTTTGTGCCATGTAAAAAAAATGACTCAAATGGATCATAGGCCTAAATATAAGAGGTAAAAATATAAAATTCTTAAAAGAAAATGCAGGAGTAAATCTCTGAGTTTGTCAAAGCCTTTTTGATATGAAATGGCATCAAAATCACAGGTAACATAAGAAAAATGGATAAATTGGACTTTATCAAAATTAAAAACTTTATTTCAATGGACACCATTAATAAAGTGAAAAAGACAACCCACAGAATGGGAGAAAATATTTGATAAGGAACTTGTATCCAGAATATGTAAGTAAAGGCAAATAACTCAAATAAAAAATGGGTCAAAGATTTAAATAGACAGTTCTCCAAATATAGACATATAGTCAATAAGCACACTGAAAAGATGCTGAGCATCCTTAATCTTTGGGGGAATGCAAATTAAGGCCACAGCAAAGTCCTACTTAACAACCTCTGTTACGACTACACAGTGGTCCCTTCTTATCTGTGGGAGATACATTCCAGGACCCTCAGCGGATGCCTGAAACCACAGACAGTATGAACTCTATATATACTGTTTTTTCCTATACGTACATGTCTACGATGAAGTTTATGAATTAGGCTAACAGTAAGAGATTAACAACAATAACTAATAATAAAACAGAATGCTTACGACTTACATTGTAATGAAAGTTCTGTGAACGTGGTCTCTCAAAATACCCTAACGGTGCTGCACTCTCAGCCCTCGTGATGGTGGGATGCAGTGAGGCGCTCAAATGGCCTGCAGTTCAAAACTGAGGACTTCTTTACTTCTAGAATTTTCCAGTTAAAATTTCTGGAGTGAAGTTGATTATAGGTAACTGAAACCATGGATAAGCGGGATTACTATAATTTAGAAAATGGAAAATAAATGTTGGTGAAGAAATTGGGCCCCCATACGTTGCTGGTGGGAATGTGCAATGGTGCAGCTTCTTTGGAACACCAACCGGCAGTTCCTTGAAGTGCAACGCAGAGTTAACGGAGAACCCGGCGATTCTACTCCTAGTCACACAGCCGAGAGAAAGGAACACACGCATGTGTACGTGAATGCTCCTAGCACCATTGCTCATCGTAATCAAAAAGTGGAAACGACCCGAATGTCCTTCAGCTGAGGAACGGATAAACAAAATTTGGCATGTGTACAATGGAATGTTATTCAACCATAGAAATGTTGAAGTGCTGACACATGCCACAAGCTGGATGACCCCAGAAAGCATCATACTGAGTGAAAGAAGCCAGACACACAAGACCACATAATGTATGATTTTATTTGTATGAAATATCCACAATAGGAAACTCAGTAGAGACCAAAGGCAGGTTGGTGGCTGTCTAGGACTGTGGGAGGGAGGAATGGGGAGTGACTGCTAAGGGGTACAGATACATTTTGGGGGTGGTAAAAATGTTCTAAAGGTGACCGTGGTGATGGTTATACAACTCTGTGAATATACTAAAAACAACAGTTATATATTAAATGAACAGATTATATGTGAATTATATCAACAGAGCTGTTTCAAAATTATATTGCCTTCTAATTTAACCACTGAAAATGGACATTAGGCCTCTAATATGCATTGGGTCACACATGTGTGCCACCTGAGCTGGTTCACATCATTCAGAGTGACGTCAGAGCCACGTACCTGGAGCCTCTTGTCTACTCGAAAGAGCATCAGAGTATACTCCAAGAGTGGGGTGGGATGAACTTTCTGAAGGAGCAAGTGGGCTACACCCCAATTCCATTCATCTGATGTGGCTCATTTTCAGTCATTTGATCTTCAGCTCATCACAAATAAGTATAAAGAATTAAAGCAAACTATTGTTATATAAAAGAAATGCAGACAGGGAAAAAGAAGGAAAAACTCAAGTGTTTTTATAACTGAAGACATGAATGAGACAGGGTCAGCCTCTCACACTCTGCACCGACCAGAGGTTCTGGGCATCCATGGTGTATGTCTTCATGCGAAACGAAATTGAACTTGGTAGTTTTGCCTGCAAGTTCAAAGAGATTCTTGGCATGTAATGATACCATTTCATAAGTCAGACCTCCTAAGCCCACAGACCTGCTTCAGCTGCTAGTCTTCAACCTGAATTCTTCAGACCCATATCCTGAAACCTATGACATCTCTGTTCAGACAAACAGGCTACTTGCTAGTTAGAAACTTCGACCAAATTTGACAAGCTACCTGTTGACCAGTACCCACCACAAGAATCACCATCTGTTGGTTCTTTGGGGAGCTGAGGCTATCTGTACCACTCAGTCTGGGAATTTTCCCAGAGCAGTATAGCTGACTGGTGAGGCCAGCAATGCTTTTATCTGAGAGTCACCAAAGCTGACATTTAGAAGAGATGAGGGTGGTCATCTCCTCCTACTCAAATTTTCAAGTGGGGAACTGAGCCTAGAGCCATTGAGTGGCTTGTTTAAACCCACAGCTTAAAAATGGCAGAATTTTTCTTACGTCTCACGTGTTAACAGATTTTGGTTCAGTGTTACTCTGGGTCAGGGCCAGCAGACTATTGCCCATACGCCGAAGTCCCCCACACCTGTATTTGTGAATAAAGTTTTGTGGGAACTCGGTTATGGCCACTTGTTTATGTATTACCTACGCTGCTTTTGCACAATAGCAGAGTTGATTAGCTGTCTTTACTCTCTGGCTCTTCACAGAAAAAATTTGCCAACCCCTGCTCTAGGTTACTGAGAAAAATGAAAATTGGAATAAATTTGCTTTAATCTGATTATTTTTTAATCTAAGTAGGTAGCTGAAATGCTGCCCACATTTTAAACTTGAATCTCACAAGACTCGTTAGACCTTGCACAAGTTCTTTTGATTCTTTGCCCCAACGCTCATTTAGAGACAAAGTCATAGCATTTGCATCCCACTGAAATATGTTAATATTTCAAGGTGTTAATTAGTCCCAGTTTTGTGTTTGTCATTTTCCCCATCCCTGATGGCTGTCTCGGATGGTTTCTGACAAACCATTACTGACAAATACTGTGCATCTTCAGATTTAGGCATCAAGGCTCTGACTGTTACCCACCCCCGGGTCCTTGGCATGTGAGGGTCAGTGCGTTTGCTGAGGCCGAAGTGGGATTCACGCGCCCGGCCAGGCGGTTGGCGCGCAGGGCCTTCCAAGCAGCCGGCCCTCCACACCCTACAGCCATCGTGGTGTTCAGCTTTTAATTTCTATAAACTTTGGAATTTAGTTGACGTCCACAGATATTTATCAAGTAGCTCATATGTTCTAGACACTGTTCTGGGTGCTTAGAATAGGACATATCAGTAGACAAAAGAAAATCTACTGTGAGAAGATGCCACTCTAGTGATGGAGGCAAACAGTACACAATAGGCATAAATTTATTCTATGCAAGTTCTATAGCATGTGAGAAGGTGGGTGACCTTGGGAAAAAGCAAAGGTAGAGCTGGGGGTGGGGTGCAGGGAGGTCGCAGGGTTCAGTTGGGTAGTTAGGGCCAGCCTCACTGAGAAGAGATTTGAGCAGACCTCCAGGCAGTGAAGGAGGTAGCGAAAGAGATTGTCTGGGCTAAGAGCTTTCCAGACCCTGGGACCACCTAGAGCAAAGGCCCCAAGGGCAAAGCGTGCCTGGGAGGTCTGAGGGACAACAAAGGGGTCAGTGCGGCTGGCTGGCGTGAGGGGGAAGTCTCAGAAGACGCAGTCAGTGAGCTAGGAAGTACCATTGTTTGTTCTGGGGAACAGGTGGCCCCAATGAAAGCTAATTGCTGGTGGAGTTTAGAAGACTTAAGTCATTTTGAGCTGGGCAATAGTTTTACAGATTGCTTAAGTCACGTATCTACTTATCAAGAGTGTAAAGAGGCTATTTCTTTGAACTCACAGTTGACTACATTCGATAGGGAAGTCCAGTGCCCTATCTGGCTGCATTGGCAAGGGGAGCTTGTAAGGGCCCTTTTAGTCTGTGCATTCGATTGGAGCCCTAGTGGTCTGTTAATTTAAAAAAAAAAAAATCAGCTCTGACTGGTGTGGCTGAGTTGGTTGGGCATTGCCCACAAAGTGAAGGGTCACTGGTTTGACTTCTCCGGTTTGATTCCTCCAAGCAGGGCACATGCCTGGGTTGCGGGCCCATGCCCAGTTGGGGCACATCCCAGAGGCAACCAATAGATGTTTCTCTCTCACATCAATATCTCCCTCCCTCTCTCCCCCTTCCCCTGTCTAAAAATATATATAATAAATAAACTCTTTTTAAAAAGTCATTTAAAGAAGAATAATAATAAAAGATATATATTTTAAATATTTTCATTTAAAGCATAAATGTGTATTTATATATATATATTTTTTTTTTGATAGAGTTAAGGCTCTTCTCTTTTGAGTAGGATCTGCAGAGTGGAGCCCACCTTTCTTGCATAATCCTCCTGGTGTTCCCCAAATTTTCCCAAAGATAAAAATCACCCAGCCCTTATTTTGTAGAACAACTCAGACAACCAAGATAATCAGAGACCTAGGAGCTAGTATACATTTCCTGAATCAGAATGACCAGGGCAAGAGGACTGTTTATTTGTATATTTAACGGGGAACTCAGGCAACTCTTATCATCGGTAATCTTGGAAAACACTGGATTATAATTTCTGGTTTGGATGTTTTTTTCCTTTTTCTAAGTGGAGAAAGAATATACAAAAAGAAACTTCTGATGCAGTGCCCCCCCCACCGTCTTTTCCACTTATAGCTAATTTAACAATTATTTTTAGTGACTCTGTGTGTTCCTAAAGCATTCTATTAATATTCCTAGAAATAACCCTCTTTTAACAGCTATATTTTTGCAGTTTATTACAAAATTTTAAATGAAATTGGATAATTACATTAGCCAATAAAAATGGCATGGAGGGGTCTGGAACCCAGTAGCGTTGGACATTCTACAACTGCGGGGCGAGCTAAGTGCACTGGAGTTAGGGCACAGGTCTTCGGACATTTTCCTTCACGTACCTCTGTCCCGTTTGTAAACTTGACTTCTAAAATTTCATATCAAAATCATGAAAAAAGATGTGATTCCAAGAGTACTAGAAATAAAATACTGGCATTTTAAAATAAAACTGCCATTGTTGTGGTTTTAACCGTATCCAGGCAAGTCTGATGACGTTAAGTACTCAATACCTGCCATCATCCATGTACAAAATAAATATGCAGACCTTTTTATTTTAATTTTTTTATAAATCCCCACCTGAGGATACATTTTTATTTATGTGAGAGAGAGAGAGAAAGAGAAAGAAACAGTGAGCGGTTGCGCCTGGTTCACACCCCGACCAGGATGATGCTCCGACCAATGGAACCGCCCAGCGGGACGCAGCCCTTTTTATCAGTTGGTGCCGTCACAGTTTTTCTCTGTCTTTGAATGTGTATTTCCATTCTACTTCCACGACAGGAATTTGTACTAATGTAATATATTTTTATGTTTGAAAGTCTTTTGTTGACTCCCTTATTTATGATACTTCTGCAACAAAATATCTGATGAATTATTTATTTTCAATTTCCTTAAAACTTAAATGTTCTCTTAAACTTTTGTCTAGATTGAATTATCACTACAGCAGTTTGTAGTATGTAGTTGTTGAAAACAAAAAACAAATGGTAAATTTGATTATCACTCCCATAAAAGTAAAATTGCACTGGCACTGCATCATGGGATGTGCATTTCGGGAATGAGTTCATGTTCCCGCAACTGAGTACCATGGATTGCTAGGAGACAGCCCGTTCACGTTGTAGCCCACGGTCACCAGAAATGAGCCTGTAGTCCGAGAGGACAGGCTTCCCGAGTGAAAGTCATGAGGGAGACCACTCCAGAGGAGACAGGGGCGTGTCCCCAAACAAAGGAAAAAACAATTATAAGATTTGTTGGGAGAGGGAGGTGTAGGTGAAGTTTAAATGAAGCAGGTTTCAATAGATCAACAGCTGGTACGGCTTTGTGAAAAGGGGTTCAGTCGGTCTGGGTGACAAAGCGGCCTCAGGGTCCTGTGTCCTTGGAAATGACAGAGGAAAGGTAGGTGTGACTGTCGTGTCCCTACGCCTCACCTGGAGCTCTGCACCTGGGGTGGAAGTCAAGGCTGCCTCTCAGTGGCAAAGTGACTTGGATCCTCTAGGCACAAGGGAATCGTTCAGTCTTTACTGCTTTGATTTCAAACACTGGAAGTTTCTGATGCTATATGATTTTAGAAGACAAATCTCAGTGAGTGAAAAAGGTATGCAGTTACTCAAAGAAGGGTGTTATGAATCTTTGCAGCTGTCCTAGGGAAAAATACTGTTTTCTATTCACTCTGCAGCTTGCTTTATCTGTGTCTCTTACTCCAGTCTGAGGCATGGCAGGGCAGATTTTCACTGGCCCAACTCAGTTTTACATTTTCAGTGTCAATTGTAATTCTTACTTTTTGCTTTTCAGAGAGGGACATACAGAGAGTCCCCAGCCACATAAACCCTGACATGAAAGGAATTTCCTTATGGTATGGCCACTCACATTTTGGACCTCCTTCCACGTTATGTGCTAAAATACCAAAGTAATTTTATGCCTCATTTCGTTATCTGTTAATGGACCATTCTATTAGACCTTCTTTCAATCTTATTGAAAGCAAGAATGAAACAGCCCTATTTGCATAAGGATGTGATACCCAGCCTTTAGAAATCATTTGCTTTCTTTAATCTACACCAATATTTCAAACGTCTCTTTTTCCATAGGTTTGCACATTCTGGGCTAAGGCAGCATTGTAAGATATGGGGTGTGTGAGGGGTGCAGCTTGCCTTGGTGACGTAGGAGAAGGGTGAATATGGGAAGGGGCACTTGAGAGTCACTTTCTTAGGATGGAGGCCATGTGGGTTTGGGGACATGGAAATTCCCTAAAAGCTCTCCATGCCAGGCTATAATTCTTGGAAAGTTCTCAAGGGACTGTAACCACTGTGTTGGTGAGGAGTTTTCTGGTGGCCGGTGTTCCCGCGTTGCGGGTGGCAGAAGGAGTGGGAATGCCATTGGGCCAGGGAGGTCCATTAGTGGCCCTGTGTGGAGACCGCAGAGTATTTAAGGGAGTAGGCATTCACGATTTGTATTGTGTCAAGAATAAATAATACGATAGATTACATTGAGCAAATGGTTTTTTCATTTTTAATTATGCTCAATTGGTTTTCTTATTAATAATACACTAGAAAAAAATACCTGCTTTTATTTCTTATTCCGTTGGGCTTTTCTTTTTCATGCCCTAAGTGTTTTCTCTTGAAGGCAGCAGAAATCATTGATTTTTCTTCCTCCTCTTTGCACTTTCTTTTTTCTTTCTCTCTCTTTTTTCTCTCTTTTCTGACTAAGTCAGAGTTTGTTGTGAAGTCCAGTGGATGGTTTAAGAGGCCTGTTGACTCAGCTAAAGTCTTTATGGTCTGTGTGATGCATGAGGTTATTTTTCTCTTGTCCTTAGTACATATGAATTCTATTTGAATGTAGTACATAGACATCGTACAACTTTAAAACTTCAGTTATGAGTTTGGCAATACACTCATGAAATATACTTTATAATTATGTCTCCCCTTGCCCCTTAAAATAAAATTCTTATTTATACCGTCTAAAAATTCTAGGCATGCCCTTTCCTAAATTCTCTTGATCACAAGGGCCTGTCTGGAGTGAAACGTCTATGTCTGGAGTTGTCAGAAACTAAATGAAAGAAGGTGGGCCCCAAACTCTTAGTACCACGTTTGCTGGGTGTAATTAAGAAGTGTGACTTGCTAAAGTCGTATGTTGCTTTAACTCCTAACTCTGCTGTATCTGTCCTTCTGTTTCAGGTTTCATTTCCAGGGGCCCTGTGGCACAACTCTTCCTGAAGCCCTGGCTCCTCATGAAACAGAAACAGTTTCTTAATTGTCCTGGGAAGGAAGAAATTATGGTACATCTCAATACCAGGCCTCAAATAGAAGAGACACAGTCTTGTGGATGGCAAGCTGAATACTGGAGATCTAAAAATACCCTGTGGTTTCCTGTCTGGCATCCAACCTGTTGATAACTGATAGGGCCTTAGAGGTAACAATAGCAAATGTAGTTACAAAAAGTCAGAGAACTGTAAAGTTGATGCATGTTATTTGGCTTGAACTTAAAACATAAGATACCTCTGATGTGTTTGGTTGGTTATTGGGAGGGGAAAAATTCTAATTTGAGTGTCTTAAAAATGTAATTATCCCAACTGTATTTTTGCTATTTGGCAAAGGTGGAAGTAGACAGGTAAAAACCTGGATATTTCTGATTTTTGCATAAGTTTGGGTAGAAAATAAAATCACTCTCTACAGTAAGTAATTTATTGTATAAAGATTTGGCCCCATGAGTTATCTTTGTTGGGGACATTTTCTTTTCAGTATTTAACTTTGTTTGGCTGCTTTACCTCAGATTATGTGCAATAGCTTAGAACAAGAACTTAAGCAAAGAAGGAAAAGTAGTAACAAGGCAGAAAATCAGGATGAGACCAAGAAAAAAAATGATGCAAATATGTAGATTCCAAAGGTAAACACAATTGCGCAAAGTTTAGTACTAGCCTTCTTAGGAGCCAAGAGAGAGCGGATGGCTGACTTTCTTAATATCATAAACTCAGAAACACACAGCCCCTTCGGGGTCTGCCAGCCTTTCCCAGACACTGAATTCTGAAGAGAGTGTTTCCCATGGGACTTTACCTTGGAGTGAAGTAACAAGAAAACAGTTCTCACCTCAAGCCCCTTCCCCTAATGTGGCACCCAGGGCCCTTGGAATGCCTGATTGCTGTCCAGCAAGCATCAGAGGCCTGACTGGGAGCAGTGGCCTTAGGAACCTGTGTAGGAAGATCATACGTGGCAAGGTTCCTTGGATCCGGTGACTCCCAGAGTGATTACGCACCTGGCCACATCACCCAGCCCCTTACAAAATTGCATTTAGTGTTACACCCTTGGCTTTTGTGGACATAAATGACAAGACAGTATTACATAAGACTTTGTACTACATTTGCCAGTCATACCTTTTAATAAATCCCAAAGGTCCTTTGCATGGACAAGAGGGATGTTCATAACCCACAAGGAGTCTGAAGGGCCAAACTGTAGGCTTCAATTCACACTTCCCATGGCTGGGTCAAAGCATGCACACTGTGGGGATGTGTAATACTTATTATGCAGTTTTCATGTATAAAATACCATCATCGTTCTGTTTTAATAGGTTTGTTCGTGGACTTCTCGAAGTTATGTTATACATTTTCCTAGTGTGAGCAATGATGGGAGTCAGCACTCAGAAAGTCTGATTATATTTTTAATTTCTATCTGACCAAGGCCCAGATATTTCAGAACTGTTCTTTGCAACTCCTCTCAAATTGGGACCTTTGGTACCACAGCTTTCTGTGTGCTTGTCTGTTTTATCATTTTTGTTCATGTTGTGGTTTTATTAGAGAAGGTGAAAGGAGAATTGTACAAAATATGAGGTAGAAATTATTTACCATATTCAATTTAATATTACTGAATATTTACCACATGATAGGCATTAAAAATAAAATTAGTAAGACATGGACCTTACCCTCAAGGAGTTAACAGAATGGTTGGGACAACTTTCTTTCTTTTTAAAAAGATTTTATTTTTAAAGAGGGGAAGGGAGGATAGAGGAAGAGAAACATCAATGTGTGGTTGGCTCTTGAGCACTCCCTCCTGGGGACGGGGCCCACAACCCAGGCAAGTGCCCTGACTGGAAATCGAACCTGCAACCCTTTGGTTTGCAGTCCTGCACTCAATCCACTGAGCCACACCAACCAGGGCAGGTTGGGACAACTTTCAGGTAAACTATTATACAGTGTAGAAACTGCAGTCAGTAACGGAATTTGTGCAAGATTCACAGGAAAATGTAGTTAGAGATGGGTAGAGTGGGGGTGGGGTAAGTGTTAAGGGGTTTGAAAGGTTTTTGAAGTATTGCATAAACAAGAGTTCCAGTAGAGGGATTTGCATGTACAAATGATTGGCAAATGTGAAACAGCTTAGTTTGTTCAAAGAATGATGGATGAATCATTTAGTATTGAATAAAGGGTGGGAGAAGATAAACACAGGTCATGATGGGCCATGTATGCCAAAAAATGAAATTATACTTGGTGGAGAAGATAATACTAGGATTGCATTCACTAAGTATGGTGAAGTCATTCTTTCACTGGATTCAGGATTTGCGATGGGCTAGCCATTGTTCCAGGTCCTGGGTTACACCAGGCAATCAGATGGGGTCCCTAGTCTCTCTCACAGAACTTACATTTAAAGGAGGGTGGGGGAGTCAGACAATAAACTCTTCGGGAAGGTGTCAGTGATGAACACATAACAGAGGCATGGACAGACAGTGGTAGAGGGGCTGGAGTTCAGGGAAGCCGGAGAAACATCGGCAGAAGTCGCCAAGCACACATTTGGTGCAGAGAATTGACTTAAGCCTGTCCATTTGTCCTGCCGCTATAGCGCATTTCTTCTCTTCGAAACTCCACTTCTTCAGGGAGTACGGAGTGAAGGGAATCCACTGTACAAATACTGATTAACTGGATCGACCAAGCGAAGCCTGGTGCAAAAAGGCGGCGACAGGACGACTCGGGCTTTCGGTCATCAGTTTCTGAGAACCGGATGGCAAGACGCGCGCCAGCCCGCCTCGAGGAGAGCGGGGACCCAGCCATCCCCTGCCCTCAGCATGCCGGCCAGGAAGGCAGCAGGATGTTTTTCAGCCTGGAAGCAAGCGCCGTGACTACACGATCTCACGGCCAGTTCTCTACAGGAGCCAGGGAAGAATCACGCCCCAGCAGCGCGCAGCCTCGGCGCCGGTGGGAGGAATCCCCAACCCGGACCCAACTTAGGCCACGCCTCCCTCCGCTCGGGGCGGGACGGTCTTCCGCTTCCTGTTTCTAAGTGGAGGGGCGGGCCTTCGAGCCTGCCGGGAACAACTCAACCGGTGTCGCTTGCTCTTACGTCACGCTCGGTTTGGGGGCTGTTGCTTCCGGGTCAGAGGTTAGGTGGATAGGAGCGTCGTGAGCCATGGTGCAGCTGCGGCCACGCGCGTCCCGCACCCCGGCTTCGGCGTCCGCGATGGTGGACGAGGGCCAGCCGGACTCGGAGCGGGAGGCGGAGCACGGCCTGTTGCTCGGGCAACCCAGCAGTGGCGCGGCTGCCGAGCCACTGGAGGAAGACGAAGACTGGGACGACGAGTTTGACGACGAGGCCCCGGAGGAATTGACTTTCGCCAGCGCCCAGGCAGAAGCGAGAGAAGAGGAGCGGCGAGTTCGGGAGACGGTGCGCAGGTTGGAAACCTACAGCCGGGTCGGAGGACCGTCCATTCCGGTCCCATTGGTCTCTGCCGCTCTGACATATCACCCTTTCTCCCAGGGATAAAACACTCCTGAAGGAGAAGAGGAAACGACGCGAGGAGCTGTTTATCGAACAAAAGGTTAGAGTGTAGGAGGCGTCTCCTTTTTAAAACAACGTGGCTTGGGGCACATTTCCTATGTTTATTGCAAAGCTGGTAGGATACAGGGGTGGGGAAAACGTCGCTAATATTTCTTCTGACATCGGTGAAAACAAAGATGCTCTTACTCTTTGCTGTCCGCCGATTGAAAATGGGAATGGGAAGAGCTGTCAATTTGAAATCACGCGATTAAATCCCACCTCCGGCGTTCAGCTCGCTGTGACACCTGTCATTTCGCCTCACTGGGGGTAGTTTCTTTACCTGTAACTGGGTTGCCGTCAGAGTTAAATGAGGTGCTTTGTAAACTAAGGGCTGCACAAACATCACTGATTGCTCTGCTATCGGACGTTTGGCAGATTGGCCACAAAGAACCGACTCCAGAGGGACATGACTTTCAGTGTTTAGCAGTGACTTGAGGGTTGCGCATTCTTTCCGATCTTCACTAGGTCTTCCAAAGAATGTGGAATAAGTTCTGAGCTTTATTTTAAAATCGCAATTTTCCCACAGCTTAGAGATAGTGGAGGCAGTGGTCAGCCTAAATGAGGCTGTTCGTAAAATCTGTAACTTAAGAAGCAACCCAGGGTATATTGTCATGTAGCTCACTTTTTATTATTTTTAAATGTCTTTAAGAAAAGGAAACTCCTTCCAGACAGTATTCTAGAGAAGTTAACTACAGCTTCACAGACAGAGTAAGTAATGGATCTTGTTATATTACTTGCTTACATAGCCCCATCTTTGAAATACATATTGGTACATTTATTTGAATCTATATAATTGAAGAAATAATAAAGCCTAAATTAAAAAGCTACACCGTAGATACATGAATTTGGTGGGAAAGGTGGAAGTAATTCACTTCTTTTCCGTCTTTCACTGTTCCTTTTTGTTCATTCCTGTTGCTAACTCTAGCTTCTGAGTTCCTGATCCCAGAGCACTTATTCATCAACTGTTAGGTTTCATTTGCCCTCAGGCAGGGTAGGTGCTGAATAAAACATGTGTCTTGAAATTTATCATTTAGTGGAGTTGCACACTCTTTATCTGCAGGCTCTTCCTAAAACTCAACTTGCCCCATCCTTGCCATACCTGCCACCAACTTGTCCTTCCTCCTGGTTCCCCTTTTCACTCAGCAGCTTTGCCACCTGCTGAATGTTTAAAGCCAAATGCTGTAGGCGTCCTCTTTCTAATCTATCCCATGGAGTCAGTCAAACCTTACTAAACTTAAGATTTCTAAATATTTGCTTTTTCTGTCTGTTGTCTCTGTCTTAAATGTTTGAAATCTGTATCTTTGACCAGGTCCTCAGATTTTGACCAGGTCCTCAGATATGGAAATAACTTTCCAAAGAGTTATTCAGATCCCAAATACACTAAACATAAACACAAATGTATTTGGTGGCAGATTCCCTTTTTATCCTTTAAAGCCAAATTCAAATGTCACCTTTTCGTTCTCTCATTCCACCCATCCTGTTAACTTCCTCCTTTGTAGCTTTTCTGTTGTGCATGGTACAGGCATCTCGGTGTTTTGTCAGTTTACCCTTCTCTCTCAGACCAGATGCCTCCACTCTAGTCCTTGTCTCTTGTGCTTAAAACTGTTGTTAATCCTTTGTGATTTCTTCAAATAAAATGAGGCAGGCCTACCACCTTTCATATTTTGACAGAGGCATTTTATAACATTCTTAAGTCTTTCACTTTAATTCCATTAACCACAGCAATTTGTTTCTTTTGGAAGCCTGCTTATATGCTTTCAGATTTTAAATTCTGAGAAGATAACTCCCATCCAATGTTTATTAGTTTGTTGATTAGGAGTTGGTGGCTGGGAATTTGGGGAGTGACTTGCTTTCCAAAACTGATGAAAGAACCTGAATCAAAACAGGGTAGTGGTAACAAATTGGGGCAGGGTGGGTGTGGGAGGACTTATTTCTAAGACCAAATTTACTTGTGTAACAGGTAATTTTTGCTATATGCCATTCTAATAACTGTGTTGTTCTCCCTTAGCATAAAGAAATCACCAGGAAAGTTAAAAAAAGGTAAGAACTATTCTAATTTAAGTAACTTTTCATGAAAGTGTCAAGTGCTTTTGCAGTCAAATGTTATTGGTCCTTAGAGTATGGAATAGCACTGGCCAAGTTTAGCTTGGGCCTCTTTCCTTCTTTCTTTCTTTTTTTTAAAAGATTTTATTTATTTATTTTTAAACAGAAGGGAAGAGAGGGTGAGAAACATCAAAGTGTGGTTGCCTCTCACGTGGCCCACTACTGGGGACCTGGCCTGCAACCCAGGCATGTGCCCTGACTGGGAATCAAACCGGCGACCCTTTGGTTTGCAGCCTGCGCTCAATCCACTGAGCTACACCAGCCAGGGCTCACTCTTTTTTTTTTTTTTTTTTTAAATTCAAATACAGTTGTCTCTATTTTCCCACCACTCCCCCCCATCCCCACCTCCCCGCCCTACCTACATCCACCTCCCACCCTCAATCCCACCCCAACTTGGCTCCGTCCATGGGTCCCTCTTCCCTTATTTCTTACAAATAAAAATTGCATCCAAAGTGGTGGAAGTGGGTATTTAACATGAACTCCAGGAAGTGTTCTTGATTATTTTTACGTAAGTACTAACTAGAAATAAAATTTTTTTAGTTAATTTGCAGAAGAAAGATGAAGAATGTGAAAAAGGAAGTGATTCCAAGAAAGCTAAAGTACAAAAAGTACAGTCTGTTGGGTAAGAAGAGCCTTTTTTTCATGTAGGATACAAAGTTACTAACCTTTGAGAATTAAAGTATTGACTTATGTGGAAAAATATTTTAATTAGTAGCAGTTTCAGATTGGATCTTCTGTGGCAAAACCAGTTGTGATATTTATATAAAAACTATTTGCTCTACTAAAATGTGAATATTAGCCTATTTCTTATAAAATAGTACTATAGTTTTATTCATTATCCTATCAGGGCATATACAAAATAAGGCTTTTTTTCACTTTTTGAGACAACTAACAAATACTTTATTAAAATAAAGCACGTTATCAACATCATTCATATTGCCCTTTTGTATTGCTCACCAGCCAGAATAAAAGCTACTTGGCTCTAAGGCTGAAAGATCAAGATCTGAGGGATTCAAGGCAACAGGCAGCCAGAGCCTTCATACAGAATTCTTTGTATGGTCCAGGAACCAACAGGACTACTGGTAATTTCCTTATTGACTGGTTTTCTCACTTTCTACTGCAAATAAACAAAGAAATGATAAATAATTCTGTTTTCTAGTAAATAAGTTCCTGTCTCTTGACAATAAGAGGTTACCAGTGAAGAAAGCCGCAGCCCAGTTTTTGACTAATGGTTGGGGTAAGGTCCAGCTTTATTCTCTTGGCTCTGATCATTTTATATATTGAATAATGGTCTTTTTAAAGGAGATGGTAAATATTCAATTATGAATTACCTTTTTTCTTATAATAGCGTCCGTATTAATATTTTAAAGTGGCTTCTGAAAATTAGGTCAGTGTATTATGTATATACAGCTAACAAAATTAATTTAATAGACCTCATTTATATTTATATTCATATAGGAAATCTTGAAAATTTTTAAATTTTTTTCTTGGGAATTTTTATTCTTACTGCACAAACTTTCTATTGTAGGAACCCAGAAAAAACAAAATGCCAAGAGGTTTAAAAGACGGTGGATGGTCAGAAAGATGAAAGCTTCTAAGAAGTAAATCAAAACTAAATGAAGAATGAGAACTTTGTATGTATGGAACTTGCAGTTACTTAGTGTAGAAGATTAATTTGTCTTAAAAATCTAATAAATCATTTTAAAGGCTCATTATAAAAGTCATAAATTTGGGGAAGTACCCCGTCACATTTCATCCTTTTGGAATACAGTTGTGCCTTTAGTCCTCGAGGGTCCTAGAAGAAACAGCAGTTTAAAAGGAACTGCTTTCATTTATTTTTGTAAGTATCTATCCATTTAGTTGAATACAAACAGAACCAGTAATGGCACCTCTTCTGTCCCTCCCCCCACCCAACACTGTGCTTGTGGGGCAGGAATGGCAGGGAGGAGCTCTCAGAATCCTTAGTCTGTTCACATGTTTTGGTGGCACTGATAAGGATTTGCTTCACAAAATATCTAAGTGTATATAAATACCTACTTTTCTTAACAGCTTTCGTACCGCTCACGAGTTTTCTCGTGTTTCGCGCGCCATCTGTTAAGGACCGCTCACGAGTTTTCTAATTATAAAATGTTATAATTATTGAAAAACAACACCTAAAGTGCATTATGATCTGTAGTTATGATTTAAAAAATAATGTGCAGTTTGCCTAAAAACGTGTGGTCCCTGGTGGTCTTAGAGATTTCTATGCGGTATGAAATGTGTTAAAGAAGGTTCAAGCCTCAGTGTACAAAATAACCAAAGGATATGATCATCCACTTCGAACAGCTTATTTAAATTTTACTTTTAACCAGTTTGGGGGTTTGCTTTACTGGCAAGTAACATGCCTTATTATGGTTATGAAACTAAGGAGATTAATTTTCCTTTTTCCTTCTGTGTGACCCACAATATCAGGCTTGACCCTAATACAAGGAGGCTAGTAAACCGAATGCAGTTTTAGCTTGTAGAACTTAGATTTATAGTAAAAATCATTGATTTTAATTACTCTGATTTTATATTAATCATAAGTATGGAAGTACCTAATATATAAACTCAGTTGACACTAATATCTGTAGAAGTAAATTTTTAATGGCTGGTTAATTATATCACTACATTTTTATTGCAATATAGTACTCATTTAAGCACTTAAAAATGGAAGGTGTACAAAGATTAAATTAAGACACGGTAAATTGACTAAATATTTGGTTTTTATATAAATAAAGGTCATAACCACACCGTTGACATATAATACTGTTATAATACAAGTTAAACTTGTGAGTCTACAACAGAAGTCGTTGGTAGTTAAACAGGAAACAAAGTTGAAAAGACCATGTTAAAACAAAACTACTGGGACTAACAGGTCGGGATTGTTAAGTAGCAACAAACGTATTCACTCAGCTCCTGAGTATTTCAAGTTTTACAGTACACATTAAAAATGATTTCTTCCATCAACACTATAAATTCAAACTGTCGGATGTTTATGCATTTTGCAAGTTACACTGATTGAATGCTTATATGGGAGTGGGGGTTGGAACATCTCCCAGTTTGAAGTTTACATCACCCACATGCTAACACAACACAACTTGTTCCATTTCCTTCCCCCCTCTCCCCCCCAACAAAGAAGGCAGGATTTTTTTGGTTTCTTTTAGGTAATTGTTTTAAAGGATTTGTGATGATAAATTCGAACATCTGAGATTCGGTAATATTTAACTCTTAGACAACTAAGAGGTTAAAGATGGAAAATAATTTCTCCTAACACTAAGTTAGAAAATCATTTGCATCATGCTGTAAACTAGGAAGCAATGTAAAGCGACAAAAACCTGTCCCCAGTACATAATTAAAAAAATCTAAGTTTCAAATCAGCAGAGCTGGTCTACTTCCATGTTGACTATATGCCACAATATAAGTGTGAGCTCCGTAAGTGCATAGCTAATGTAGGTAGTCCTCCACTGTGGCAAACGCGCAGGACCCCGTTCCCGACCGAGCCATCAGTCCTAGACACTGTGTGGCCTGGCCCACTGCTAGAGCAAGTGGGGGCTGCTTTGGCAGATTGTGGGTTTCTGAGAAAAAAGGATTGAAAATGGAAATAACAATTAGCAAGACATTTTTTTAAAAAAATCTTTCTACGAAAATACTGCATTACTTACACAATTATCGATGCATATGTTGCCCTTAACTAACCAGCAAAGGTAGTTTCTAAGCAAATAATTAATGCTTTGCAGGCACTACTCTTGACAAGGTAATATGGTACTAGGTGTTCAACTATAAGAAAAATTCTTGCAGAATTAGACTTTTAAGTTACATGATATTCTAAACCTTTTATTTCCATATTACCTATGATGGGAATGACACAATTTCTTGGCTGATACTTAATTGGAAGCATAAGAAATATTTAATATTATTATTGTCTTTGACCAAGGTCAGCTGACAATAGAAAAAGGCCAGATTCTTCTAGGGATACAACCAAACTGAGGCTGCCTCACTGTCTCCAAAGCACACTGGTGAATGTTACTTGGGTTGGTGGGGAGCAAGGGGTGATGGTCAGTCACTATGAGAGACAATAGAGCAAAACTACTCTTAATTTTGGAGGGGTAACTTACAATCGATAGGTCAAACATTTAAAAAATTGCCAATAAAATATTCAGGATACTACATACCAGAAATCTGTCAGACAGTTGTAATTAATAAAATTTGTTCTTTGCCAGAAATGAAAAAAATGAACTAATGGTGGAAGTGGCCAAACTCATATAAGTTGGTAATTTTTCCTTGGGGGTAGATGTCTAAATTTTAAGTTTATGTAGATTCCCAATTAATGCAATTACTGATCAGTCCTTCATAGACGTAGCTGACAATAAAGGGCAAAAACTGATAAATGATAAGGCGCCATATGATTTAATTCTACCCTTGGTTCTGGGGTTGTAATCTCAGAGAAAGAAAACTTCTAGAAGGAATGAAGCAAAAATAAGGAAGCAAGTTCAGGAGTTCAAGTACAAGAATAAAAGGATCAAGAATATAAGAATCTGGGAGGAGGAGGTGAGGAGATGGAGAGATGGAGCAAAAAGGACTCAAAAGACGGAGCAGCAGTGGCTGGTGATTGTAGGGGCGGGTATAAGGGAGATAAATGGAAATGGAAAAAACACCATAAAAAACGTGAGAATAAAAATACGCAAAAAAAGACAGACTGGTGTGGTTTGAAAAGTAGTCTGGGTTAAGATTATTAAAGTACTGGCTATTCAATGGCAAGATACTTGACTAAATTTTGATAGTGATAAACTTTTTTTTGCCAACTCAAAGCAGGATTGACTTTGTAGTTTAAAATAATTCTGCTTTAATTTGAATCAAGAACAATTTAATTTTTATACAAAAATCAAACATAACAGGGAATTAAGACTGAAAAGGAAACATCCTTTCCAAAATGTCTCCTGAAGATTTGCAGGGAAGTAACCTTGCTCAAATGTGAGCATGGAGATGCGCTTATTACAGTTTTATATTTGCCAAGGGAGGCAGGTGGCTGTAAGCATTTAAAAAAAATTTGGATATGAAACTTGCAAGAATTACATACAATTAATGTAACTTTAAGTACTACTTAAGAGAGTATAAAATTTAGTATTTATAAATATGCAGACAACCTCACAGCAATTTAATAATCTTACTAATTGTGTGGGAATTATATACACTTAATAAATTTAAGCACTATTTATGGGTAAACCTACATAGTATGTAGTATAATATGTAAGAATACATATGATCTTGGACAATGGCCCCAAGCAATTTAATATTTAAAAATTTAATCTCCTTGAAGAACCCAAGATACAAAAAGCTGTCATTAAGAAAACTGGTCACTTTACAGATTCTTTCCAAGCCTAAGTGTTAACTACAAAGCAATTAGTACTTCATGATTACGGTAATTTAAAAATAGAAGTATTGTAAACCATAATTTGTCCTACAATCCCAGCATTGCTACTTGCTTCTCTTACCAAGAGCTGAACGAATTTCATAACCAAAAAATTACAACACAATTTAACCACAAAATTCACATTTATTATATACAAATTCTAATTTTAAGAAAACTACAACACAAAGACACTACTACTATTTCAAAACTTCAGTATGAGACCTTAACACATGAATTAAAAATTAATTGTATAAGGGCAAAGAAACACATTAAGACCCAAATATGAATACTTTTAATTACTTGCTTTACAGTCTGGCCATATGAGGGCCCCAGGCCCTCATTCCAAGTCTCTGTGTCTAAACCCCCTCTACTCTGGAACTGTTCTAATCTACCTAAAATACTAATAGTTTGAAACATGTTGCTGGAAGCCCCCGAATCCAAAAGGGCTGGATCACACAGAATATAGACTTTTGAACTGGAGTCCCATCTTACCTGGGGAATTAGATTCTAAAGTTAGGTGAAAAATCACTCTTAGCTAATTCCTTTGAAAAGAATTGCCCAGAAATTAAAACAGTTTTAAGTAGTCAACCCTATAGAGTTTCAATATAAATGCACAAAATATATAGTTACAGAATTCATATAGTTGTATTTGTTCAATACATAAACACTATAATCATACTCTGTAGTGAGTTGCTCACTGGAACAGCAACCAACCAAGGGAACAGCAAATTCCAATTTCTCACTTCATGTTCACGCCTGGCTAAACCTATTTAAATTGCTGTTCTCTTCCTCACACACCCTTTTTATTGGAAAGGACAGGGAGTTGATTATAAACGCAAATATATTTGACTCCAAGGTTTAATACTTACGGGGCATTCCCAAACCACCTGGAAACCCCTTGTTCCTGCACGGTGGGAGCTGGGAAATGGGCAGCTCAGGCCAGAAGTGTTTACATGCGTGCACAAAAAATCATCTCATTTCCAAACTTCCCCAGGTGCATCCCAATGTACTGGTTTTATTCTATTTGAATCCATTTAATCTGGGATTGAAACAATGGTTTCTATGTCTTAAGGTAACTTCAATTTTAAACTGTAGAAAAACTTTCCCTAAGGATTTTACCAAAATATAAATGTCAGCACAAATACCACCTCAAATATTCCAAAACTCTAGCTGGGGTTGTGCTTTTTGGCTTTACTTACCTAATATTGCACTGTTAAGAGCCGAGCACACAGGTTCTCTCTGAATTGGGTCAAGCTGATTTCCAACAGGGCTGTTCCAAGGATCTGAGTACGCTAGTAAACTGAATGCATCCTGTTGAAAATAGCAATGTGATTTTTAATTCAAATAGTTGAACTACTGCGATCATCCACTGGTGGTTACAAGTTGAGACAGGTGAAAGCACTGTGGCATTTTAACCCATTTCCTATGGGTATTTTAAACAAGTAGAATATGAAGCAAAGTCTAATTTGTTTTCATTCTTTCCGTGAACACACAGTCTCATTATCTCCTCCATCCCTACCATACATATGGAGCAGGAAAAAAACATTAAAAATTGAAAAAATGATTTCCTGTGAAATGGGCCAATATTGGTTATGGTAAAGAGGAAGACTACAACACTTAGATACAGTACAATTTATTATCACGGATATGAATTTGACATTAAAATGACAGGGCATGCCTATATATATTTTATTCAAGTACATGTGGGAATTGGATATCATCATCTCACATCTTCTCAAATGCAGTAATCAAAAAAATTACACTGACCCCCACTCAGGAACGCAGTACCAACCATCCTCGAGCCCCCCGTCCTAAAGAAGCTAACACACAGTAGTCTTTTCCCAACAACTCTGTCTTCTTGCTGGGGAGGCTCGGGCACAATGGTTTCAGACACTACTATCAGCCACGAGTGCGCATCATCCGTGTGGCCTTCAGCAGTAACAACCTCTCTAAGAGTCGCGGTTCATCATTTGTGTGTGTAATGGGGGCTATCAGAGGTATTTCACAGCCATGTGAGGACTGAGCTAAATGAGATGAGCAATGTCAGTTCATTCTAATCTCTCAATATATGATCTTACTCTGTCAAAAGTCAATACTCTAATCTGGAGTAATAATATAGGTAAAGATATAGTTAGATACAGGACATCTTCCCAATTCAGGAGGCATACATGAAAAGGTGCTGAGGAAACTGGAAATCAGTGAATTCAGTAACAACTTTCTAAGTGCCAATTATGGAAGTGTGGACGATTGATTCCTAAAATACAGTCTCCTAGGTACAGCTCAAGCATTCCTCTAACGATCTCACTGAGGGTTCTGAGAGCAGAGGGGGCGGAAGGGGTTCCTGGTCAACTGTATTCTTGCCCTTTCTCATCCAAACTGGTTTCCATATCGTGGAGGTAAATGCAGTCTGTCCAAGGCTACCAGACAGGAGTTCATGTGTCTAAATGCGTGTGCTCCTCCACTGCTGTCTACTGTAAGTATTTCCCATCAGACCTTCTGCCCCAATTATTATAATGAAAGTTCTTTGAAGATTTAAAAAATATCACACCATTTTGAGTCTTCTGCAGCTACTCATGTGTTGGGTACAGGGAAGAAGCTTCTACACCTGCTGATCGCAAGACCTGCTTCTTACAGTTTTTAAGATATTTTGTGCATCCCACAAAGCTCCTAAATTGTATTTCCTAAATGTCCCCATCCAAACTTAGTGATGTAAAGAATATTAATATCCTACAAAGCTAATCATTCACATTATTTCTAAAGACTGACCTTTGCTCAAGACTTAATTTATCCCACAACTACCTAATGAGGTACCATCCCCACAGCACAGATAAACTTTGAAAGCTATCCTAAAGAACTGTCCAAGGAATAATGGTTACATAAAAATTTTAAGCACAAAACTATCCTCCTGGGTCATTATGTCGGGACATGCTACCAAAAAGATGAAATACCCCACATCTCAAATTAATCATTCTTCTGTTTACACGTTCTAATATCTAAAGCAAAAACACATGACGACAGCAGTAATTTACTGTGCATTAGCACCGTGTGAGGCAGTGTTTCAAGCATCCGTGTGGTCATCTCATTCAATCTTCACAATAACTGCACAAAGGGGATACTATGATGTCCATCGTTCAGAGATGCAAACTGAGGCAGTAAAGGTTAAGATCGCACTGCTAGCACTGTATTTCTTTTAGATGCCGTTCCTTTTAATTTTCAATTTAAATATCAAGAGGAAAAAAGTCCAAAATTCTGGTCTATTATTTTCTGTACACGTGAACACGTATTTATTGGACACAGCAGCAAGGCAACTGAAGACACACCGATCACCAAAATCTGTCTCAAGGATTCCGAGTTTTGTGGGGAAGACAGACGTGTAGACAAGGAGCAGCGTGTAGCGCTCACTGACATACAGCGCATGTGTCACGTGGTGCAGTCACAGGCAGGCTCGAGCTACAAGGACGCTGAGGCTGAGTGAGAGGAGGAAAGGCACGGTGGGAACCATGGTGGCGAATCAGACCCTGAAATGCCGCCTCCAACCACGCTAACGAGCCTGAATGGCTTTTCTGTCAGTAAGGCAGTGGGATTTTACAGGAGTGGCAGGGGTGACACTCGACTACACAAGGCCCCACAGCAACACCATGAGACACAATGTGCAAGCACAGTGACGCTGCAGCAAGGAGCCTAACAAAACTTTAAAAAATAAAAAGGCTTACAGCATCAGGTTCCCAGTAGTAAGTAGCTAGAACCTTATCTTTCTTTACAAAGGGAATAAAACCAACAAAGCAACATCAATGTTTTAAATCCTGCTGAAAACCTTAATTGGTGATGGTAAGCAAAGAAATGCAACACAGCAGCAGGGCCGCTGGCGCACTGTCACTGCTGCTAAGTTGGGAGGGGTCTGGAAAGTGACGCCGTAGCAGTATGCAAAAGGAGCCACAACACGTTATCCTTTGACGCAGTAATTAGGACTCTGTCCCAGTGGAATAATTCCAAGGAGAAAACATAAAGATATAGATATAAAGACGTTTTCTAAAGCATGTGAATAAAAAGAAATCTAGCCAGAGCAATGCTTAAATAAACTCACATAGCAACATAATAATCATGGAGCCATTTAAAAGTAGTTGCAAATAATGTATAGGAACTAGAAATAAATGTTATGACAATAAATTAAAACAATACAAAATAGGGTAACTAAAACTACTAGGTAAAATATATGCATACACGATTCAAAGAACAAGAGTGAAAATATCTGAAATATAATGGCATTATGGGTTACTTATTATTTTTAAAAAATTACCTTGGAATAATTTCTGAGAGAAATGTGACGTCATTTAGGTAGGGCTCTCAAACTATACTTATATCTGACTTAAAACTGGTAATAGTTTAGAGACAGGGTGAGTCTAAACGGCTCTACTTCTACTTCAACTACTGGATTAAAAGCTCCCTTCGGGCTGGGGCTGCTCACGCATGTCTGACGTTCCACACGCCTTCGGCAGTGCCTTGCCACAATGCACAAGTTCAGCAAATAGCTGCTGAACAAAGTCAGGTAGTTCTCTAGGGAGCCTCTGGCAGGCTTAGGCAGGTAAGGAACAAAAAGATATAACAGGGAAAGAGGAAAGGAAGCCTGACAAAATTATAAAAAAGGTCAAGAGAAACTGGGCTACTGCAGGGCCTCCCACCATCTTACCACAGGTGGGCTACAGGCGCGGGCTGCAACGAGCGACTGAGAGGAAGCAAAAGACACGTGTACCTTATGGTGAAGCATTTAGGTAAATCTCACCCTCAACTTCAGCCAAATCATTCTCTCTGTATGTATGTGTATGATTCAGAGTTTATATAAAACCAAGGAAAAAAATAAAGATAAAAATACCCCAACAAAATCACATGGGATCTGAAATGAAGAATAAAAGGAAAAGGAGTAATTTCTAAATCTTAACTACGGCCAAAAAAACCTTTACTCTTCATGTTGCCCTCTGGCCCTCCAGCCTTGTTCTTTAGGTACCTATAAGTCACATCAGTTACTCTGGCCTATCTAGATCAAAAAGAGTTTGGGGAACAGGAGGGAGGCAGCTCAGAATATTAAGGAAGTGTCTTAAAGCGGTTCACATTTGCTTAGAAGTCAGAACAGAGATGCATTCTTGAGAGAAGCTATCTACATTCTTTAGATGAAGATGAATTACACTTTCTCATAATTCAATATATAATCAAGAAATATCTGAGAATAGGCCATGAAATGCCATTTTCTGAGCCTCATGCAAATTGGAATCAAAGACAGCTGATTTGAATGAAATTTTAAATTTTCAAAGGCACTGCAGAAATCACACATCCCTTCATCATGCTCAATTAGCATAAAGTTTTAACAAGACAAGTCAGATGACCTGCTGTAAAAATGTTTATAAATTTAAAAAGAAATTCTTTTAAAGATCTTATTTTTTAGAGAAAGGGGATGGGAAAGAGAAAGAGAGGGAGAGAAACACTGATGTGCAAGGGAAACACTGACTGGTTGCCTCTCACTCCCAACTGGATCCAGCCCACAATTCAGGCATGTGCCCTGACTGGGAATCAAACCTGCAACCTTTCAGTTTGCAGGCTGATATTCAATCTACTGAGCCACACCAGCCAGGGCAAAATGTCTATGAATTCTTAAAAACACCTCATATTCCTAAATATCCCCTCAAACAATAGTTCTCAATGTAGCCCTGGCTGGTGTGGCTCAGTGGATTGAGTGCAGGCCTGCAAACCAAAGGACCACAGGTTTGATTCTCAGACAGGGCACATGCCTGGGTTGCAGGCCAGGTCCCCAGTAGGGGATGCTCAAGAGGCACCCACATATTGGTGTTTCCCTCTCTCTTTCCCCTCCCCTCTCTCTAAAAATAAATAAAATCTTAAAAACAAAACAAACCCCATAGCTCTCAAAGTACAGTTGAGACACCTGGGTCCAAGACCCTTGCAGGGGGTTTTGTAAAGTCATAATTATGTTCATAATAACACTAAGATATTACTTTCACTTTTCTCATTCTCATTCTCTGAAACAATACAGTCAGCTTTTCAAGAGGCTACATGATGTGTGATACCACAAAAGACTGAATGCAAAGGCAGGTATGAGAATCTAGCTTATCTCGATTAAATCTAGCATTGCAAAGACTTGTGAAAACGCAATGCAAGGCCACTCTTCTCATTCGCCCCCACTTTTGGGAAGATAGTTAAATGTTTTATTTATTTCATGGATTTATTGTTGTTTTTTAAAAAATAAATTGATTTTAGGATTTTTTTTAGCATTTAAAAAATATTTTTAAAGATTTTATTTATTTATTTTTAGAGAGGGGAAGGGAGGGAGAAAGAGGAAGAGAGAAACATCAATGTGTGGTTGCCTCTCACATGGCCCTGACTGGGGACCTGGCCTGCAACCCAGGCATGTGCTCTGACTGGGAATCGAACCTGCGACCTTTTGGTTCGCAGCCCGCACTCAATCCACTGAGCTATGCCAGCCAGGGCCAATGATTTTAGTTTTAATTTATAATGTAATAAAATTAATAAACTCTTTGGGAATCTTTAATAGTTTCTTAAAGTGTCTAGACACCAAAAAGGTTGAGAACCTTGGTATGTAGCAAAAAGTACTCAATCAGTTATCCAAATGGTAACTTCAGATAACTAAAATAACTTATAAGAAAGGCCAAGAAATAAGTTTCCTTTTGGCACTCTTGATATATCAGAAAAGATCCTACAAAGCTGAATGGTGATGAAAATACCCAATCTGAAAAAATCAGTTATACTTTACAAATGAATTCAACCTCAGTTTCATAAACACTCACTGAATACCTAGGTGTTACATGTGTAAGATGTACTTAAAAGGAGAGGAGTTAAGGAAAGACGCAGCCTGAGCTGAAAGAACTCTTAATTTTTATAGAGCAAATGTGGACAGCCACTTTGCTAGTAGTATATGAATGTCTGATTTGACATTCTAACAAAAATAGTTTAAATTACATAATCCACCAATTTTCATTTATTTAGCATAAAATCGTAATTTAACCTTTTTTTTTGAGACCTGACAGTCACTATTAGAATAGCAGTTGTGCTACGCAGTAGATTAAGTACTAAATATGGTGAAGAAACCTCTCTTCCCACCTCAGATACTGAAAATACAAGACTGCATGCCTTTAACTAGATGTGTATATGGTGGCTCCTTAACCCGTCCTAGGCCAAGCAGACATCTTCTGTCTATGCAGATGCCACACTGAGGCGACAGTGCAGGGAGCTGTTTGATTTTGCTGATCTTATGCCGTGTGCACTGACTTTCAGTTTGTGTCCAGAAGGAACGGCAGGTGCCTTGCCCTTTCCTATCACATACATTATACCCAAGCACCAGTCTCAAAGCCACTACCTGCATCTCTCCTTTGTTCTTTGAACTTCTTTCAAAACATCCAGGAGAAAATGTTTAAAACATCACCTTTGAGCCCAACCTAATGCAGTAGTAAAAAAATACAATGGCTAGGGTAATGTTTCATAGGCTTACAGGGCTGGTAGGACTTTTTTTGAGTATGAAAAAAACTTTTGAAGAGTGGTAACATTTCTACAACTAATTACAATGCTGAAAAGGTAGGAGAAAACTCTAACTTCAACTGATTCACAAGACTGTGGCTAATTTACTAAACTATGGACTGTATTCACCTTCCTACCTATCATAAACATCAATCCAGGAAAGACCTAAAAATGTATTAACTATTCTAGCTTTAAAGATGACCAGTCCTTCACCAATCATCAAAATAAAAACCATGTATTATACATTCAATTTGCAACAACCCTGAAATGTTCACTGAAATAAAAACCTCAAATTTACAGTTTTATCAGTATACTCACATTTTTCCTAATAACTCTGCAGATTTTACGGCTGAGAAAACTAAGAGTGTGCAGGCCCAATGGGGTTCAGTCCACGGGTTTTACCTGAAGTCCAGCGCTCCTTCCAGGAGAGCAGAGCTGCCCGACCACAGCAAGAACTTTGACGCATTTACAACTTTTCAAGGGGAAACAAATTTACCTTCAACATTTTTTTATTTGCTGTGTTCTTGCCACATTCTCTCCTCAGCTGTTCACTCATCGCTTGTAGCTCCCTTCCAAAGTGAATCATTCTTTCTATGGCGGCTTGACTCCCTCCACACAGCTGGCGTCTTAACTGACTTGAATCAACTTCTGTAACCAAAAGAAACAAGTATTTTACTACATTACTGAATGGAGAGCAATGGAGAAATGAACATAAATTGCTTATAATATTTTGTATGTTTTATTTAATAACTATTACCTAATATTTTTCTCTAAATATGCAGATACATTTAATTTAATATGGAACTTTGCAGCTAAAAGGTATGCTTTATCTAGGTCTCAAGAGTCTAGGATCCAATATCTAGCATGCAGTTGAAAGTCAGGTGACAACCTTTCACAGTGTTAGGATGTACCTATATGTCAGGGAAAATTTTATAAAAAGTTAAGCACAATTATCTAAAACTACATTAAGTCACATTAAGAAAAAAGTAACTGCCTCTCAAGCTACTTTAACTGCCACAAATAGAGATAGAAGTAAATGATTCCTGGAAGCTAGGAGAGACTAAATAATTCCAATAAAAACACAGAAGACACCATATCATACTAATAAAAAAGGCTTAATTATACTACTTTTAGAAAAACACTACTTTTAGAAAATAATTTTATAGTATATATCTTGGTTGACAATAATCACTGATCAGTAATGTAACCATTTAAATTACTAATAACAATATTTAATTAAAATGATGATGACAGTTAATATTTAATAGGCACTTTGAGCTATGAGCTTTTCACAGATTGGCTCATTTAATCTTCACAATGACCCATGAGGCAGTTACTGTGATACCCATTTTACAGATGAAGAAACTGAGGCACAGATCTCTTGAGTAACTTGTCCGAGGTTACAAAGCTAGTAAGTGGCAGTTGGAGAATTTGAATCCAGGTAGTCTGGCTCTAGACCGCCTGCTCTTAATCACTCTGATCAAATTAGTCTTTGAATGTTGAGATTGCTGATATCTGATAGAATAAAACTATGCTGCCTTTTCAATCATACTACTTCCTTGAAAAAATGAATTATACATCAGAACACACAACCCTCAATGACAAGGTGGTTGTATAAATAAAAAAATAACTTTACAGTTATAAAGTTGTTTCTTATATAGACTCATAACAAGTTGAAAAAATACCTTTTAACCTGAAAATACTAAGAAATCTAACATTGGCCATGGAATTGTGACAAAAAAGAATTTATAAATAAGCTTCAATAATTTTCACTTTTCAATTGAGAAAGTGTGCTGATGGTTTAACTTCACAGTGTAATTTACTACACAAGTTGTCACTTCACCTGGGGGCAGGGAGCGGGTCATACTTAAGCACCTACTAAGTGCCAGGCACTGAACTATGCAGTCACATATATTCACATTAAATGAATTTAAGATATTCTGTTTGGTTAGACTTTATAAAATTACCTCTACCCATTTGGCCTTTACTGGCTATATTAAAATAAGCATAAAACCATTTTATATCTCCTATCTTAAATACCCTAAGATAGTTAACACTAATAAGTTGGTCCTACTGCACTAACGACAGCACAAAAATTGAGCCAAGACAGTTCAGCAAAGAAAACTCTCTAGCACTTAACTTCAGAAAGTACTGTAGAGTAATTCCACTCTGCCTACCAACCCCTCGCACAAGGGAGTTTAAGAGAAACAATATGTAGTACTGTCAAATCCAATGGCACACACATCTTTAAATCTGATTATGCTCGTCAGCTGTAAATCAGTACAAATAAAAACATAACCTTGTGGGCATCATTTTTATTAAAAAGGTAAGAAATACCACTGCAGACCCATTTCGGTGTCACACTCTTCCATCTCGTGGTCGTGCTTAGCGCTACCGTTTAGGAAGCCATTGGACGAAGTTTCTCCAACTCCATTGGAGTAGTGATCTGTTTCCATGTCTACATCATTACTGAAAATGGAAAAAAAAAACTAATTATAAAAACTGCATACTTGCACCTTAGTTTAAAATAAATTATGACTCGACTACATAGCCTACTTAATAAACTGATTTCATAAGGCGATAATAACCTGCAAAAAAAGTATTCAGTTAAATCTTAAATGTATTCAAAGCCAAATATGTGGCTGACTTTTAATAAAGTTTTACTCTTAGAGATAAGGCGGGAAGAAGCGCATGTACCAAAATGTATGTTTCATGACTTTGTGTCAATATGGAGAATTCATACTTCAGCATATACTCCCCACTATTTTCCAAACTCACACCTGTACCTCATTCTTTGTTATTCAACTCTTGCTCCAGAACCCCCATCCTGGCCCCAACATTCACTTCCGGCATAGAAGGGGAAACCTCACTCTCCAAACTACTCCTGGAGCCCGCTTCACCTCTTTTCTGCCCTCGCGTTCAGCTCACTTCTGGACTACTTTTTCATTACTAGTCTTGACATTTTGACATCTGCCCCCACTACTTAAAAATATACCCTCTCTCAAAGGTAAATAATAATCATAAAAAACTACTCAGTCTCATCCTCTCATACCTTTCCAACACCCACCACTATTTTACTCCCACAGGCTTTCTTACTGACAAAAAATTCCAAAGTATTGCCAAATATTCATTTTTAAAATGCTGATCTGGATATTTAGGGACTGTTCTTCCGATTTCCACTCATTTTACATTTACCAAATGAATAACGATGTGCCAGTAACTGTATTTGGACTGAAGTTGTCACTGTAGGGCCTTCAGACCCACCCACACAGTAGGCAACAATAAATGAACATCTAATCTTTAAGGTTCTCCTATGAAGAACCAGGTAAGGATTATACAGCCCAGAAGGAAACATTTAGGAAGTCTTTAAATGAAAATGACCTTCTCTCATTAAAAAAGCAAGTGTATTCACTCTTGGAAAAAAGAAAACCCCTGAATGCAGAGGAACAATACGCATGACGCCACCAGAGCGGTTCGCCCCTCAGGTGAGTCTTTGTGCGTGGGTTTAAGTGCCTGCGTGTGAGTGCATGGGTGCATGCACACTTCTATCAGTAAAACCTGTATGGTAAATAAGACAGAGACACAGACAGAGAGAGAGAGAAATATCTAGGAAGAAGGGGCAGCGGCCTTGGAACTCCATCAGTCAGAAAAGCTGTTTATTATATTAGATGAACTTTGAGAATTGCTAAGAAAAATCAAACTTTAAAAATAATGTTTAACAGAAATTAAGATCATAGCTTTTAGTGATCCTAATAATATACTAAACCATTTTTTAAGAAACACCGCAATACAACACGTGAGAGGGATTCTTTCATTCAGTACACATTAAGGACCCCGGGCACTGCTCCACGTTAGCTGCTGAGGACAGAATGAAACGGTCTCTGGGAGCAAGCAGCCTATAACAGCTGATACAGTTATTATGTTGCAAGGGTTAGTACTATGATAAAAGTTAACCACAAGGAATGACAAAACATTTGGTGGGGACGTAAATCAAGGCAAAAATCCTGGAAGAGGTAACCTTGAACTTGAGTTTTAACTAGAACGAAAGTTAGGACAGAGAAGAGGGCGGGCAGGGAGAGGCGAATTTCCGGTGGAGGGAAGGAAGTATAACGGAGAAACCCCAGTCTGGAAGTCAGAAATTCTGGGAAGTAATCTCAGTTCAACAACTTACTGGCTACTAATTATTGACCTTAAAAAAACCCCACATTTACTTTTCTGGTTTTCAGCTCTACATCTGTAAAACGGTTTTAACAGTTAATAGCATCTCTGCCTACTTCACAATACTGTTGTAAAGAAAGCCATTACCAACTATAAAATAACTTACTGTTTAAGAGTTTAAGGGGATTTAAAAGCTAACTTTCCTCTCCAATACTGAACACAAAGGAGAACGCTGTGCCATCAACCCCTTCTGTAAAGTTTCCTACCCTGAACCCAGGTAATTATTCAGTATTTAAGGGACCTATTATTAACATTTAAGAGAAAAACTCACAAAATGATTGCAATCCTACCCTCAAAAAATGGCAGAACCCCCTATCAACGATAAAGTACTGAAGGCTTAGCTTTTAAAACTCTCATACAGAGTTTTTACTGTAATGTTCTACTTTAAAATTTTTATACGTCATCTCTACGGCCAAAGACCACCCTCCTCAGCAAAGACAGTCACTTTCCCGCAGCTCTCACACCACATCTGCGACTCCCACCAGCACCCGCCCCACACAGCCCCATGCCGTCAGTGCGTTTCTGGCACTTGTGACAGAACACCTGCAGATTCTGACGAATCTCCAAATCTGAGACACATTGTTGTAAATGTACTCCTTTCTCTGGAGCCGTATTTCCATTAAGATTCCATGCTGAAAGTTAGGTTCTCTCTCCTCTGAAGAAAAATTCTGCGCTGATGGACATTCTCCCAAAGTGGATGTGACCAATCAATTCATGTTGTAAGACCAAACCAGTATCAAATTGATAAAATCTATCCATTATTTTTATAAAAAAGATGTTACACCACCAGTCCTAAACCAAACTGAGATTCAAATGCTAGGTGATTTGGGCAGGCTGAATTCATAAGAACTTGCTTTCACACACTAGTATTCAATTCACGTGACCACATTTCAGGAGCCTTTAAAAGGTTTCATGAACATCAAACCCAAGTATGTCATAGTATATCATCATCTCTTTCCCCAAAGCTCTCTGAAGTCAGAAGAGACATTCTTCCTGCCTAGCAGAGCCACTGACATCCAACAGGTCCTCAGCACTATCCTCATGCTGAGCGTTCACTAAACAACTTAGCCAATCTGCTGTACTAAAGCTATTTAATGATAGGCTCTCAAATAAGAGCCTTCGTAAAATTAGTTACTCGAAATCAGGAAATATTCCACACACATTTATACCAAAAAACCCCC
>PVJI01011913.1:0-53971 GCA_004026765.1 Micronycteris hirsuta | reverse complement strand
TGCAATGACTGCAGCACAAATAGATGTGTGGCATAAACACTTCAAAGATAGTCAAGAATCTGTTGAAAGTGACCCACACTCTGGAAGGCCTGCAACAAGCAGAACCCCTGAGAAGGCTGAACGTGTACGGGCTGCAATCAACAAGGATCGGTGACTGACAGTGTGAGAACTAGAAGCTGATCTGGGGAGTCCAAAAACTGCTGTGTCTGAGATTTTGATGCAGAATCTTGGCATGAAATGTATCATGGCAAAATTTGTTCCACGGCTTCTGCTACCAGAGCGGAAGGAACATCGTGATGCAATTGCAAATGATGATTCAAACTGCTGCCAATGAACCAGATTTCCTCAAGGAGGTCACAACTTTGAAGGGGACTGAGGCATCATTGTCCTATGTACAATGTTTCTTGTATCTCCTTCAATAAATGTCTCTATCTTTCATAGTACAGGGCTGGGTACTTTCTGGACAAGCATATATTCATATTCAAGAAGAATTATGTTTTAGTTTCACCTTTTTGCTGTCCTGAGTTGTTAGAAATTATATTCATTTTCCACCAACCTGAGTTATAAATATTCTCTATTCTTAGCTTTGCTATCATCCACGAGAAGTGATTCATAATCTAGAACCTGAACAACAAAGTGTTTTGTATTGCTTCAATTTAATTAAAGTTGATTCCCTGCTTTAAGGGAGATTCACATTTTGGATTTTATATTTTCTTAATTGAATAGAGAGCTTAGATATTTGTTTCTCCAAATCTCCCTTAAGAAAGGCATGTTTTTTCTTAATTTTATAACCCTTGCTAGCTGTCTGAACTTGGGCAAAATCCTTAACCTACTTATATCTCATTTTCAACAATTATGAATTGAGGATGACAATTGTGGGAATTGTCACATGGGAATACTATGTGGATTAAATAAAATAGTCCTCAAAAGAAAATGTTTAGCACCTTTTCTGGAATATAATAAGGAATACATATTAGTAACTATTATTCTTTTCATTTACTACATCATATAATGAATTTTTCTTATGGTCTTCAGGATAATTTCTACTATGCTTAGAATTATGTGTAGATACTTATATCCAAAGAGCTACGTTTCTTCCTTCTTACAGTCTATGGATTACATAAAAGGTTAGCTCTATCGGCTGCTAGAAATCTCAGTCAGGTTTAGGATCTTGTCATGAACATATTTGTATTATTCAAGATAGACTAGTTTATTTAGCAGTAACAAACATTCCCAAAATGTAGTGGTTTAATATAGACAGAAAAATTAAAACTTTATTGTCACTCCCACAAAGTCTAATACAGGTTGAACAAACCCTCTAGGGAAGCTGGAACTCCAGGATGGGGCCCAGTGTTCTCGGTCGCAGCGCAGGCCTGACTCTTGGTAAATAGTAATGTCCGCCCCAATGCTGACATTTTCCTACTTGTTGCTTTATTTTATATTGCTATTTCTATACTTGTTTCTTTTTCTCAACTATCAAACTTAATTTATAATATCTTATTTTGTATATGATTTATAAGTTATCCTAAATCCTTTTAGAATAAGGTGGGGTAAAATTAAAATGTCTTTAAAAGAGATACGTTGATATTTTCACCACTACAGCCCAGTACCTGCACACTGACTCTCAGTAGATATGTTACATTTATTAACCCAACATTAAATCGACTATAGGTCCATGCATATAACTATAATTCTACTGACATGATCATGGAGTAAGATTTGAGTTGGTTTTACTATAAATTCCACATTTTATTCTTGACATTGCCCTCTTGTGACCAACATTATATTTTATGAAACTGCCAATGTTTGAAAGTTTTGCTCATTGTTATGGATATTTTCAGAGTCATTCCTTTGACCTACACAAGCATTAACTAAAACCTTGGTCATCTTAATGTACTGGATAAATTACTCTTGAATTTAAAAAAGGAAGAAATAAATCATAGCATTAAGAAATAAAGAATAATGATTAAATCTCTAACACTTAATATAGTGTACCTCCTTATTGATTATATTACTTTGAACTAGAGAGTATGAATACAAATCGCTAATGGTGAGTGAGTGGTTTGGTCTATAAGTCTGATTAATTTACTGATTGAACAGAGAGTTAAAACAAAAAATTAGAATATTATAGCTAATGTTAGTTGAAACTAGTTTGAACTCTGGTGCAAACTGATGTCTATGTTTGTGCTATGACCAGAAAGGTATGCATTCTCTATCAGGACTAAACATTTCTAGTGTCTAAAGAAATTAAAGCAGAAATTGGTTAGATTTTGTTGTAAATGAGTATATTTGAATAGTTGAAAAAAGACATACCGGTAATTGCAAATACACAGAGAATGCAAATATATTTTAGGGTATAACATTTGCTTTCATTAAGTTTCCCAGTTGCAGATGTAATGCTTGTCAAAGAGGAGATCTAAGCTGATTGCAAGAAAACATTAAATGAAGTCACGCTCACCACGTCAAGCCGCATGGCACAACTTATATATCATAAATCACGCTCTGCCAGGCAGCTGCAGGAGGGGTAGGAAGGAACACGGCAAAATGATGGATTTGGTATCTCCTGCCTTTGATTTATTGATAACTAGCTTGAATATGGAATGGCTTGGAAGACTCACTTCAAGGTTGGGAACTCATTTGCGGAGACCTTTGTTTCCTTTTTCATATTAGTGTCAATAATATTTGACTTTCCCATTAGAAAAAGGGTTGAACTACTCTTTGATTTCTTATGCCAGACATTAATAATCACCCTTTTATCTAGAAAAAGAAACCATCTTTTATCTTGCTGCAAATTGACATTGCCAGTGTTACTTTATTTCTGTTAATTTCTAAGATTACTTTATTATTTCCAACAAAGCATTCACAAATTGCTGACAGAGATTTTTCTTTATTCAAATCTTATAAAGCTCAATTGAATTTTTGAGGGGACCCCGTAAGTCATTCTATTAGGTTTCTTTAAAAACAGTAGCATCAGAGCGTAGATTATATTGAATTTTGCTTATACTTTTTATACTACATTATAACTATATTTAACTGATATTTAACAGTCTTAGATAATTTTCAAAATATCTATTTTTACTTGCTTTTTTCATTTATTCAACAAATGTTTTCTGGGCTATAAAATGGTGACTTATAATGGGGAGCAAAATCACATTCTCCCTGTTTTCTTGGAGTTTACAGTCTCGCTAAAGACTTTGAAGGAAAGATAATGGAGTAATGGAGTATTAGAGGGATATGTAAGGAAAGGGCTTACTTAATTTTTGTTAGGCTGCTTTTAGGGAAGATGTCTTCAGGCGGCGATTCTGGGGCTTCATTTAGACATGTGGGTGGAGTTAACTAGGCAATTGAGGGATAAGGTGTCTTCAGCAGATGGGACGCATACACGGCTTTTGGAGCTGGGACAGGGCAATGTACACTCTCAAAACAAAAGGAAGGCATGCGTGGCTGTACTGAAGAGAACCAGAAGAGACTGGTCTCAGCATTCAACTTCCATCCAGGTATTTGGAGTTTTTCTTCAGAAAATGAAAACAAAACAAAACAAATAAATAAACAAACAAAAAACCTTAAACATTGGTAGGATTTATGAAGGAAACTGATGTAAGATTTATATTTTGAAATGGTCATGTTTTCTGCAGTGTTTCATCTTTTGGGGGATGTTGAAAGAAGATGTGAAGACACCACCATATTTTGCCGTGTATAATGCACACTCACATTTTGTGTGCATTATACATGGGATTATTATACCCATATATAATGTGCATCCTTATTTTCCCCTCAAAAATTTAGCTAAAAGTATGCATTATACACAGCAAAATATGGTAGTTAGGAGGTTGCTTATAGTAATATAGGCGAGTTAATAGTAATTTATATCAGATTAATACTGATCCTGTTTTCAAATACAATATTAATATTTTATTCAAATGGGCTTTTGAATTAATTTTAATTTTGAAAATAACATTAAGATTTTACCTGATTACTTACTTTTGGCACCCTCTTAAATTTTGTAAGGTAAAGGTACTGTACTCACCTCATACAAGTCCCAGCCCTGGGAACAATGTGGTTTTTAGAGTGGTTTTCAAACCGACAGCATACTCTCTGGGTTCTACTTCTTACAATTTTCTTCCATCAAACAAATTTCTGAATGTATGTTATTTTTGAGGCCCCAGTTTGCATCTCAATTTGCAATCCACGTTTCATATATAACAATGTATGTATGAAATACTGTGTATTTCTACTTTATCATATATGTATAATATCATAAGGAAATTATTTTTTCTCAACAGAGACATAATGGCGTGATACTTATAGCTATGATTCTTACTTTAAGGTAGCCAAAAATAGTGCCACAACCTGTAAAATTATTTTTGACTTTGTAACATCATATTTTTGAACATCGCTTTTATCCTACATATAATAGCATTAAGGAAGTAGCCAATTCATACTAATCAATGCATTTATCAATCCGCTATAGTAGAGTTTACATTCTCACTAGTAATAATTTATATAATAAACTATACATTGAGGGAAATTTATTTTGAAGTAACCAGTACTCTTTAAAATTTTTAGTTTTATTCGAGTAGTAATAAATGTTGTACAGTATATCCAATGGATAAAATATAATAAAGGAAATCCACTTTGAGCGCCATATAAGTTCTGAGGATTGCATGTCAATTCAAAATATTTATATTCAAGGAACTATTGTAAATGCAGATATACAATCCTGATAGGATTGTCCTTCTATCCTTCTGTTTTTTGATTTGTGATCTATCTTGTGTTCAAACCCTTCACAGTTTCTACATTATTTTTAAACTAGCCATCATCTCTTAACCTCTCTCTCTGGGGGGACCACAAACCATAGCATTTCTTTGCAACACGAGGATGGGTGGGTGCATTGTCCTGAGCATGTCGGCCATTTGATCTAACATGGAAGGATGGAAGTTATCACACCCACCCTGGCAACAAGACAAAAGCTGTGTTAGCTGCCAATAACATTTCTGAGATCCATCAGACCTGAGGTCACTGAGCCAACTGCTGCCCCCAAAAATAGAGAAATGGGAAAATGCCAAGAATCAGAGCTTAGTGGAACAGGGAAAATCCCAGAAACATAAATTAACATGATTGTCTCTCCCAGGGCAAGAGACCTTCAACCATAATGGATGAATTTCTGGAGGCTTGTAATTGTCAAGCTTCATTTATTTATTTATTTATTTTACTTTATTGTTGTCCAATTACAGTTGTCTGCATACTCTCCCCTCCCCCTCCAATCCCACCTTCATTTCCTGCCCCCCTCCCCACCCTTGGTTCTGTCCATGTGTCCTCTATAGTGGTTCCTGTAAATCCTTCTCCCCATTGTCCCCACTACCTGGCTATTGTCAGATTGTTCTTAATTTCAATGTCTCTGGTTATGGTTTGCTTGCTTTTTGATTTTGTTCATTATGTTCCGGTTAAAGGTGAGATCATATGGTATTTGTCCCTCACTGCCTGGCTTACTTCACTTAGCATAACGCTCTCCAGTTCCATCCATGCTGTTGCAAAGGGTATAAGCTCCTTCTTCCTCTCTGCTGCGTAGAACTCCATTGTGTAAATGTACCATAGTTTCTTGATCCACTCATTTGTAGATGGGCACTTAGGTTGTTTCTAGCACTTGGCTATTGTGAATTGTGCTGCTATGAACATTGAGGTGCATAGGTTCTTTTGAATTGGTTTTTCAGGGTTCTTAGGGTATAATGTCAGTAGTGGAATTGCTGGGTCGAAAGGCAGTTCCATTTTTATTTTTCTAAGGAAATTCCATACTGTTTTCCACAGTGGCTGCACCAGTCTGCATTCCCACCAATAGTGCAGTAGGGTTCCCTTTTCTGCACATCCCCTCCAACAGTTATCTGTTGCTGCTTTGTTTATGATGGCCATTCTGACTGGTGTGAGGTGGTATCTCATCGTGGTTTTAATTTGTATCTCTCTGATGGCTAATGATGTTGAGCATCTTTTCATATGTCTCTGGGCCCTCTGTATGTCCTCTTTTGAGAAGCGTCTGTTCATTTCTTTTGCCCGTTTTTTAATTTGTTTTTTTTGTCTTCCTTGAGTGGAGTCGTATGAGTTCTTTATATATTTTGGAGATCAAACCCTTGTCCAAAGTATCATTGGCAATTATGTTTTCCCATACTGTTGGTTCTCTTTTTATTTTAATACTGTTTTCTTTAGCCGTGCAGAAGCTTTTTATTTTGATGAGGTCCCATTTGTTTATTCTTTTATTTATGTCCCTTGCTCTAGGGGACATATCATTGAAGATGTTGCTGCGTGGGATGTCTGAGATTTTCCTACCAATGTTTTCCTCTAGGACTTTTATGGTGTCACAACTTATATTTAAGTCTTTTATCCACATTGAATTTATCTTTGTGTATGGTATAAGTTGGTGCTCGAGTTTCATTTTTTTGCATGTAGCCATCCAGATTTCCCAACACCATTTGTTGAAGAGGCTATTTTTATTCCATTTTATGCCTCTGCCCCCTTTGTCAAAGATTAATTGCAGGTAGAGACTTGGGTTTATTTCTGGGCTCTCTAGATTTAGCCTAGGGAAAGATATACTGTGGTGATCCTAGTTAAAAGAATGCTGGAGTAAGAATATTAATTTCGGACAAAACCATCTTCAGAGCAAGGAAAGTTGTCAGGGATAAAAACAATTTCATGATAATAAAGGGTTTAAGTCTCCAAAAATATAGAACAATTCTTAAGGTGCCATGTTCCTAACAACAGATTGCCAAAATAAATGAGATAAAAAAAATTACCTCAAAAAAACCCAGATGAATTTACCAGTATCATTGAAGACTTCAGTATACCTCTGACAGTAATGGACGGATCCAGTGAGTGGAAAATCAGAAAGGATACAGTTGGATTAAACAGTGACAAAAAAAGTCAATCCCATTCTCTCTTCCTGGAAATTAATTTTTGAGCACAGACATCAGCAGTAATGTCCAGGCCACATATAAGAAAATAGACATCAGAATCAGAATGAGATCCAAGCATTCACACTTTTAAAGATGCCCTAGTTACCTCCTATTTTTTTTTAAGAGAAAAGGAATGTCATACCAGTAGTATTTTCTCTTTTGTCCCAGTAAAATTCCTTGGTTAATAGAATTTACTAAAGCTATTTATGTAAGTATATTGCGTGTTGTTTGGAAATGGATAATGTAGAATCTGATGACAGGAAAAGAAAGCTGAACAGAGAACTGAGAAGCAGTCCAGGATCAAGGTAGTAGGTTTTTACTGATTTCTCTCACTCCAGGGCAGTATATGTTTCTCTCTTCTTTGATTCTTTGTATATATGGTTTTCCAATCATCACCAGCTGCACACAAATGACCCAATAATGGTATGCACAACTGTATTCTCCATCCCAATTATGAGTCTCAAGTCAAAGAGGCTTACTGATTTTTGAGAAGTAGGTGGATAGCTTACAATTGACTCACTTGTCTATCTGTAGTACAAGTCATGAGAAAATGTGGGCTTCAATGGGCCATACAGGGAAACCTCCACATAGGGTATGTGGATTAGATTTCAGAGAAGAAGTCTTTGAGTGGGCATGTTACCTTAGAAAGCATAATACCCTAAAATAGTACTATTCAAGCAGCTCTATTGATCTTTCAGGGTATTTGGAGGTGAATTGGGGTAACAGGTGTGGTGGAACTGGTGAGCTTTGGGCTACTTAATTTTACATTAGCCAGTTACCATCAACTTTCATTTATTTTATCTATTGTGCTTTATTTCTTGAGAGTTAGGTTTGGAAAAACAAGTTTAAAATTACCTCTCTAGGGAATTGGCAGGTTTTTTTTTTGTTTTTTTTTTTAAGATTTTATTTATTTATTTTCAGAGAGAGGGGAAGGGAGGGAGAAAGAGAGGGAGAGAAACAGCAATGTATGGTTGCCTCTCACATGGACCTCACTGGGGACCTGGCCTGCAACCTAGGCATGTGCCCTGATTGGGAATCGAACCAGGACCGTTTAGTTCCAAGCCCACGCTCAATCCACTGAGCTACACCAGCCAGGGCAGAATTGGCAGTTTTTATAAACCTTGTAACATAGCTTAAATCCTCCCTGTCAAAAGTATATACTCTTTTGAAAGATTAACAAATATTGGAAATTATGTACCTTCTTAACTAGAATTCTCTAATATGAGGGTTAAAAGTAAAGCCTTAATTACTTAGTGTTACTGAATTTAATATACCTGCCATTTCAGTTTGCCCAGGGAGACAAACACATTTCCTATTATAGATAGCCAACAAAACACTACTTTATTTTATTTTAATTGTAAATAAAACACATTCTAATTTGTTTTTAAATGAATACTATATATATAATTGTACTACCTTCCATTAGATAAAATTTTAAAAAGTGATATTTCCTACCTCCTATTATTTTTTAAAAATTTTATTTATTTATTTTTAGACAGAGGAGAAGGGAAGGAGAAAGAGAGGGAGAGAAACCATTCCATAGGCCATTCATATGGAAAAGCCACTGAAATAACTTGCGTGGGCCTGCAAGTTTGCTCCTTGGTAGGATTGGGGAGGGGAATTCAGAAAAGGTACAATGATCTCTTCCAGCACTTTCATCTGGGAAAAAGCTGCCCTTCCAGTCCTTGCCCTTATGATAGACATTTAGGTTCTTCCCTGTATGTCCCTCATGCCTTTCAAGCTGTTGCCCAAACACTGGACCTCAGAGGGAGATAGTCTAAATAAGTCCGTGCATGGACCCTTTTAAAAGGAGCTGCCTGGTCTCCAATAGCCCTCTGTTTTACTCATCCATGGTTGCCACTGGTCTTTACAGCCTGAACTTATGGGTCATTCTCTTCCTGACATTGGAAACCTGGGCTTCTGGGTAGGGACTCCTTGCTTCTCAGCGGTGGCCTCAGCAGTTGATATATCCGTCAGGGTTTTTGTCTATGGGTGTGGGACCAGCCTGTTACATGTCTCTACCCCTCCTACCAGTCTGACATGGCCTCTTCTTCGTATTCATGGTTATAGGACTTTTGTTCAGCTAGATATCAAGGGGTTCTGAGTAATGGTTGTACTACAGTTTAGTTGTAATTTTGATGTGGTTGTGGGAGAATGCAAGTACCACATTTACCTGTGCCACCGTCTTGATTAGAAATTTCTCCCATAGAATTTTAATAAACAAATATGAAGACCAGCTTTAGATATTGCTAGGGAGAATTAAGACAAAAAATAAGGAAAGTAGACAGGGCTATAAACTTAATTAACCTAGAGAATATTATTGTACTCCTCCCCCATTTCCTAGTGTCATAACAATTTTGAAACATTTAAACAATACAGAAAACAACCTACAGACAAATACAATATGTGTAGTCCAGACATAGTATATGATTATTTTATTTCCAATAAAACCCAGATGAAGGTTGTATACATAAAATTTATCCAAAAGCAGATATTATAAAATAATATATACATTATTAATGTGGAATATGTATAGGTCACTTTAAAAAACTAAATACTGTGATTAATATATTTTAACTTACAGTAGAATAAGCATTAATACGATTTTTATCTTAAGATTTTACTTTGCATAATACACTTAAATATATATCTTAATTCTTTTCAATAAGTGCTTTGTGTAAGGAAAATGTTTTAATAAGAAAAATAAATCAATATAAAGCAACTTCACTTATATTTTGTGTCATTTTACTGTGTTGAAATTCCATATTATATTAAAAATTCCATATTATATCCAATTTTAAATATTTAATGTTATATGCAGTTTTTAATATGAATGCCTAAAAGACACAAAATAAAACAGAAGATGAATATTCACTGTAAACTATACTTTGCATATGAATAAGAATATTATAAATTCCATACTTATGTATCTCTATGCTATGCCAAAAAGCTTATATGGCAAATATAGAAAATATAATCTATTCCTATAAATATAAATGCAATATAAATTACTTAAAGATGTTTTTCATTGCAGTATAATTGACATAAACTGAATGTCTAATGAATATAATTTGAAAAGTTTTGACATCATCATGAGAAAATATTACCACAATTAAGATAATGAAAATACGTATCTCCCTTACAAGTTTGTTTCTGCCCCTGGGAACCCTTGTCTCCTTCCTTTGCCCCTCCATTTCCATGTAAATACTGATCTATTTCTGATAATATAGAATAGTTTGCATTTGGTACAACTTTATGTGAAAAGAATCTCACAATCTGTGGTCATTATTGTCTGTCTTTTTTAATTCAACATAATTACTTTGATATTCAGCCATGATGATACATGTAATGATAATACATTCATGTTTTTTCTTTTATATATTAATAGACTTTTATTTTCCAAAGTTTTAGGTTTATTGTAAAATTGGACAGAGAGTTCCTATACACCCCTTACTCCCTCCCCAATGTTTTCCTCCATTATTAAGATCTCGCTTTAGTGTTTTACATTTGTTACAATTGATGGATTATTGTACATGACATTGATACATTATCAATGTATTGATAATAAGGGTGAAGAGGAAAAGAGGTTGAGGAGGATTTGGGGGAATAAATAGTGATGGATAGAGGCTCGAGTTGGGGGTCGTGAACACACAATACAGTGCACAGATAATGTGTCATAGAATTGTGCACCTGAAACATATAATTTTGGTGACCAATACACCCCAATAAATTCAATAAAAAGGAAAAATAAGGATATCAATATTACTGATATTACAATATGAATAATGTAATATTGATCCTTTATTATTAACTGAAGTTTATAGTTTACAATAAGTGTTGGTGTTGTACATTCTATAGGTTTGGACAAATACATAATGCTGTTTATGTGCCTTGACAATATCACACAGAATAGGTTCATTTCCCTAAAGTATCTCACTTAGTTATTTCTACCCTTGTCCCCTGATAACTACTCATCTTTTAACTGTTTAAAGAGTTTTAGCCTTCCTAGGATATCATTTTGCTGGAGTCATATTGAGTATGTAGCCTTTTCAGACTGGTTTCTTTCACTGAGAAATATACATTTTAGGTTCCTCTATCTTTCCATGGCTTGATAGCACATTTCTTTTTATTGCTGAATAATATCCCATTTCATAAATGGACCATATTTTGTTTACACATTCACCTATTGAAAAGCATCTTGGTAAAGTCTAATTTTGGCAATTTTGAATAAAATTGCTATAAACATTCTGTACAGGTTTTGAGCCGACATATTTGCAACTCATTTCATTAAATGTCTAGGAGTACATTTGCTGGTCCACATGATAAGAGTATGTTCAGCCTTACAAAAAAACTACGCAACTGTTTTCCAAAGTGATTGTACCATTTTGTATTCCCCAAAGCAATAAATGACAGTTCTCATTACTCTACATCCTTGCAGACATTTGGTGTTGTCAGTGTTTTGGATTTTAGTCATTCTAATAAGTGTAAAGTGGTACCTTATTGCAATTTGCAGTTCTCCAATAACATATGGTCTTGAGCATGTTTTAACTAGTTAATTTGCCATCCATATATCTTCCTTGATAAGGTGTCTGTTTAGATATTTTTCACACTTTTTAACTGGGTCTTAGGGTTTTGTTTTTTTGAGTTTTAAAGACTCTCTATATTGTGCATATAAGTCCTTTATTTGATGTGTATTTTGCAAATACTTTCTCTGAGTTTGGTTTGTCTTTTAAATCTTTTAACAGTGTCTGAGAGCAGAAGTTTTTAATATTAATAAAACACAACTTACACATTTTTAAATAATATGTCATCGTTTTCCTATTTTATCTAATTATTTTTTATAGCTTCTCATTTTATATATAGGTTCATGATTCATTTTTGTGAATGGTGTAAAGTCAGTGTTTATAATCACTTTTTTATGTGGATGTCCAGTTGCCCCAGTATTATTAGTGGAAAAGACATTCCTTTTTTGTTGCTGAGTAATATTCTGCTATTTAAATATACCATACTTGGTTTACCCATTCACCTGTTGGTAATCTTCTGAGTTATTTACAGTTTGGGGCTGTTACAGATAAGGTTGCCATAACCATTTCTGTACACATTTTGCCAGGATATACGCTCTAATTCTTCTGCATAAATACATATGTGTGGGACAGGTGTGTGCATATTTATATTTGGAAATTGCTCAATTTTTTTAAACTGGCTATACCATTTTACATGCAACCACAGGTATAGGAGAGTTTCCTTTTTTTTTTTTTTTGTACTCTATTGTTACTACACAGAAAGGCCAATCTTTTTAATTGTGTTTATTCTAATGTGTGGCATGGTATTGAACGTCTTTTGATGTATTTATGTGCCGTCTCTCTATAATCTCTGGGAAAGCTTGTGTTCAAACCTTTTCCTTTTCTTACTGTCTTATATTTGATTGTGCTTTTCCTTATTATTAAGTTTTTATATTCTGGATGCATATCTTTTATCAGACATATGATTTGGACATACATGTCTTCTCCCAATGTGGCTTGTAGAGTAGAAGTGTAAATTTTCTTATTCTTATGACATCAAAATAGCATTTTTTTCTTTTGTGGGTTGTGCATTTGGGGCATATCTAAGAAATCTTTACCTTAATTAAAAGCCACAAATAATTTTTATCTTATTTACTTCTGGAAGGTTTATGGTTTTACAATAGAACTGTGATCTAAGTTGATTAAATTGTTCTCTATGATATAACATTTGGATGAAGGAAAATTAGTAAATGTTAGGAAGTTTTAAACTTTTGAAGTAGCCAAATCCTATAATTCATATGTAATAAAGATAACTAGAAAGTCCTCTGTATTCTTTTTCGTCTTGTTTCACATCAGTACAATTTGTAGTTAAGCATATGGTTTCTCAGAACAAACAGGGCTTCCCTCCAGTCCCTCGCTCCTTTAGGTCCTGTGACCACAGGATAGACACTGGGGCTGCGAGTGGCGCCGATGCAGTCGAATTGTTGTCAGTGTCTTTAACAGAGTGGATGTCACCACTCCCCCCACCTCTTTAGTGTATTAAACTGAATATTCACGCATTCTCCCACCTGGAGGTTATGCCATCTGATAACGACACCGCTCTTAGAGAGGAACGTGAAAATATAGATGTTGTCTCAGTTGCTCAGCAGTCCTCTGCAGTGGAGCCCCTGAGCTAGGCCTAGATCGTCTGACAACCCATTGCTGTGTGAGGTAAAAATGAAGCCTTTAAGTTATTTAACATTTCTTTTTGTTACATCATACTTACAATTTATTAAAATAGAAAAAGGTTACTTTTACATAAAATGAATTCTAATGTATGTGGTGTTGGCATTGCAATAGTATAGCAGATTGGAAAAGTTATTGACATTTGTTACCCCACAGCAAAATATTTATTGAATTTCCCTTTTTAATGCCTTCATATCAACCTGTCGTTATAATACTAAGAAAGATGAATTGTAAGTACTTCAGTATGTTTGAGTATTGGCTTGTTCTCCCCATTTTTTTCAGTCTATAAGAGAAAATATTTATTCAATATCTAGAAAAATACTTCCATATATTTTCTGTATGCCTACAACTAGCTAGATGGTTGGTGAACAAAAATCCCCAAATAATTATATAATTTCTGATATTTTTTGAAAATCTATTGATCATGAAATATTTTGAGTATGTATATTCTACTACTAATTTCACATAAAATTGACTTGTTTGAAATAATTTTAAAACCTCTCTTAATTCTTTATATTAAAAACATTACAGAGCAGAAAAAAGGCATTACACAGTTATTGTGGGTTTTGGTGATTTGGTTTGCAATACCAACAAGATAATGGAAATATAATTCAAATAGTGTAAATATTTAGCTGGATTCAGTTGCATTACTCCATGCCAAATGTTTTAAACCATCTGTTTGCACATAATGCTTATTTAATTTAAGTGAAATGGGTTATCATAAAAACTAAAGGGATTTATTTGATTCAATGTTATTCTTCATTTATTTTTAGGGTCATTTCTTTTAATATCATATTTCTTTGCACCAGGTACTTTATATCTTTTGACTCAATTATCTTATAGTAGTATTACTAAATGTTATCATTCCTTTTCAAAATGCAAATAATGCAAAATAAATTGGACCAAAAGTCTAGGAAATACCTGGTATCAGAAGCAAGGGTCATTTTCCTTAAAGCATATCCTCCTTTTACTATATAACACTGCAGGCCGTGGAAAGAATTGTATTAAAATACTGGATTGTCTTGTTTAGAGGAAGAAAAGAAGGGTATTCAAAGGAACCACTTAGCATATTGTATAAATTTATGCTTATGATACAGGAGATATATGAAATTCAGAATAAGTCAGTTAAGTTTTATAACTTATTTCAAGCTCAAGGACAATAATACCTAGTTATTTTAAGTGAGGATTCTGCTTATGGGTCTCTACTTCTGGGGAAAAAAGTCTATTTATTGCTATTACCTTTGAAATAAATGTGTTGATAGAGTCCTGTGTAAGTGACAAAGCAGTCTCTCTGTTACAGAGCTCCCATCATTCCAAATACATCATTTCTGAAGGTGGAAATATCATGGAATTTAAACTTACTTTTCTTTAAACTCTCGTATTTTTTAGACAATGGATTGAGAATGAGTGGAGAAATTATGGCAAGTGTAGAAGCATTCCATACAAGAGAAACATTCCTTTCTTTTGGGATAATGGTTATCTAATACCAGATTTTAATCAATATCCAGCTTATGAAATGTTTGTATCTTAAAATTTGAAGTGAGAAGAATAATATGCCCACTAAAAATGAAAATTGAGTCAAACATTTGCTTTCTATAAGTCTTCTCATCTGTATAATTTTATATAAAGAAGGAAATAGTATCTGGGGAAAAGTATGGGGAAAATAAAAATCAAATTGTAAGACTTGAAGAATATACTTCTCTTGATAATTGATAAAAAGGTGTAAAATATCAATAATGTAGAAATTCAGAGCAATATAATTAACTAACTTAACATAAAGAATTTATACCTCACAATCACAAAATATATAATTTATTTCAGTGCACTTGGAGAAAAATGAGCATCAACAAATATCAAAGGATTGAAATACTTCGTAGTATATTTTTGTACAGCAATGATATTAAGCTAGAAATTACTAGCAAAAGACTATTTGAAAATGATTAAAGATGATTTGGAGAAATAAGTGTTAGATTTTTAAATGACTCATGGATCAAAGAAGAAATTACAAATTACTACACATTTTGCATTCAATGAAAATGAAAATACAGCCTATTAAAAATGAGACTGTAAATTGATTTTTGAAGGGATATTTGTAGGCTTGAACACATGTAGAAGGTGAAATTCTGAAAGTTAATGATCTAAGTATCTCTCTTGAAAAGTTAACAGGTCTAAAAACATGTTGAACTAAATCCAAGTAGTTATAAAGAAGGAAGTCAACTACTTGGATTTAGTTCAACATGTTTTTAGACCTGTTAACTTTTCAAGAGAGATACTTAGATCATTAACTTTCAGAATTTCACCTTCTACATGTGTTCAAGCCTACATCCAAGAACACTCTATCCAGCAAAACTATCATTTAGAATGGAAGGGCAGATAAAGTGCTTCTCAGATAAGGTCAAGTTTAAGGAGTTCATCACCACCCAGCCTTTATTATATGAAATGTTAAAGGGATTTATATAAGGCATGGAGGGATATCAACAGGGGAGTGGTAGGGGAAGAGAAGGGGAAAAAGTGCAGAGAATAAGTAGCATAAATGATAGGTAGAAAACAGACAGGGGGAGGTTAAGAATAGTATAGGAAATGTAGAAGACAGAGAACTTATGGGTATGACCTATGGACAAAAACTAAAGGGCAGGGAATGGGAGAGTAGGAGTGGAGGGGAATGAAGGAGGGAAAATGGGACAACTGTAATAGCATAATCAATAAAATATATTTAAAAAAAGAAGGAAATCATTCAGAAAAGCAGAAAATAATATAGAGAAAATCAATAAAGGCTAAAGTTATTTTGAAAAGACTAATAAAATTAATAAAACTACATTATGACTATTCATGAATTTAAGAAAACAGGGAAACCACAAATTCTAAATATCATGAATTATAAAGAGGAAATGATTATAGATCCTGCAGATATGAGAGAGAAAAATATGATGAATAATTTCATGTTAAACATGTTGAATATTTTGATGAAAATATTTCTAGAACACATAACATAGTAAAACTGATATAGAATAAATAGCAAATATGAATAATCCTATGTCTATTAAAGAAGATAGTTATATAATTAGAAACTTGTCAAATAAAGCAAACCTAAATCAAATAGAATATTAAAACCTAGAAATACTTTTCTTATTAGTAGCATTAAGAAATATCTAAATCCTAAAATAAAAATCTAACAAATATGCAATCCTTCTACTAAAAATTGCAACATATTATTGAGAGAAATTAAAAATATTCAACAGAAACTGAGAGATGCTATATTCCTATATCATGCTCATGGGCTAGAAGAAACACTCATATTTTGAAGGTAGACTTTCCCCCCAAATTGATCTATAGTGGCATATACTGAAAATAACAATATTGGTAGTATCTTAATTTTTGGTGGTAATTGAAAAGATAAGTATGTTCAAATTTTATATAAATGCAAACAATATAAAGAAATTTGCTGCTTAGTATTCCATTGTGTAAATATACCACAGGTTTTTAATCCACTCATTTACTGATGGGTACTTAGGCTGTTTCTAACTCTTGGCTACTATAAATAGCACTGCTACAAATTTAGGGGTGCATAAATTACTTTGAATTAGTGTTCCAGTATTCTTTGGTTATAATCCCAACAGCGGAATCACTAGGTCAAAGGTAGTTCCATTTTTAATTTTTTGAGAAAATTCCATATTGTTTTCCACAGTGGCTACACTAGTCTGCACTCCAACCATCAGTGCCTAGGGTTCCTTTTTCTCCACATCCTCACCAGCACTTGTTTGTTTATTTATTAATGATAGCCATTTTAGCAGGTGTAAAGAGGTATCTCATTGTGGTTTTAATTTGCATCTCTCTGATGGCTAGTGATATTGAGCATTTTTTCATGTCTATGGGCCCCATTCCTTGTGTTGAAGTCTGTCAAATAAAGCAAACTGTGGTTATTAAAAAAAGAAATTTGAAGAAATAAAACACATTATGAAGTTTTACTCTGTCAGATATCAAAATATTTTAATTCATATTAATAATGACATGTGGTAATGGTATGAATATATACAGCCCAATGAAACAGAACAGAGCATCCTTACACAGACCCAGAGAGGTAAATATTTACTTGTTTTATTAAAAGTAATGCTTCAATGCAGTGAGAAAAATGTTATCTTTTCAATAAATTACACTATTTTTATCAAAGATCCATATTGAAAAAATTGATATTGCCCTGCCTTTCATACTTCAGTACAATATATCAGGCTATATACTGGACATTTATACATATATCTGTCTTACATTACATTAAAATTTATATTTACAAAAATTCACCTTCAAGAAGTGTTGTATGGTGTTTGACATCCTGCCGTCTGAAACCATGCTTCTTTATTTTAAATATAGTTGTGCCACTTTCTGACTATCCAACATTAGACAGGTTGATAATGTCTCTTCTTGAGTGGTGCACATCTGAAAAAGTAATCAGTAGCAACATCACCTTCACAGATAGATGAGGCTAAAGTTAGTTTATTATTTATAAAAGTCTTATAATTGTGTAAAGCCTACGGCAATTTCTATATAAATGCTTAATAAATAAATAGCCATTCATTATTAAACACATAGTACTATTACTTGTCAGTCCCCAAGACAGGTGTTAGAACAATAAATGTTAAAAAAAATCATTCCTGCCCTTAAGGAAAATGCAATTAATTAGGAAAGATGACTGTGAAAACTAATACTAGCAAGGCCCCCAACCTACCTGTATCAGAATGTTCTGAACTGTATTTTTGAAACGAATACATTTTCTATGAGTTTTTTTTATATTCCATGTGTAAGTGTGATCATACAGTATGTGACTTTCTCTGTCTGATTTATTTTACTTAGCATAGTACGCTCAAGTTTTCACCCAGTTGTTACATATGGAAGGATTTCCTTGTTTATCTGACTGAATGATGCTCCATTATGTACATATATACCGCCTTAGACACATAGATTGTTTGCATATCTTAGCTATTGTGAATGATGATTCAATGAACATAGGAGTGCAGAAATCTCTTCAAAATAGTGATCTCATTTACTATGTATATCCATAAAGGGAATTTCTAAATCATATGGTAGTTCTACTTTTAATTATTTGTGGAATCTCTATATTGTTTTCCATAGCAGCTGCACTAATGTACATTCGCACCAAAAGTGCACAAGGTTTCCCCTTCTCCATCTCCTTGCCAACACTTATTATTCTTGTCTTTTTGATCACAACTATTCTAACAAGTGTGAAGTGGTTTTGGTTTCCATTTCCCTGATACTTATCGGTATTGATCATCTTTTCATGTACCAGTTAGCCATTTGCTTTTCTTTTTTGAAAAAATGTCTATTTAGCTTCTCCACCCACTTTTAAGATCAGACTTTTTTGCAACTGATTTCTATGAGTCCTTATACACTTTGGATATTAACCCCTTCTCAAATACATTGTTTTGAATAAAAACTTAAAATATTTGAAACAATGTTCAGGAAACTAAATATTTAAAATATTTAAATAAATATTTGACTATAACTAATATTATTTTAATATAAATAATATTGAAATAATATTTTAAAGTATTTAAAAAACATACAAACTTTTATACAGCTTTAATCTCGGTGCTTATGGGAGGCATTTGGAGATAAAGCCCAAACCAGAATATAAATATATATATATGTAAGCCATATACATAACAAGGAGCCAATAAAATTGTTAATATAATAACAATTACATTGGCCAATGATATAAGCCAATAAATTAACAAAGAGCATAAAATTGTTAATATATTTTAATTGAGAATTTTATCATTAGATATATATATAATATTCAATAATGTAATTTTGCAATGATCATTTAGATTTACTTTAAAATGTTTTGAAGTTTTGATTTTATTTCCAGTCTCTTTTATACAAAGTCTAAGAAATTCCTTCAATTTTCTCTGTTGACTGTGTTATTTTTCAGAATTGGTGTCTTAATAAGTCAAGATGTTGGGGAACTTGGGGCAAAGGTGTGTTTTATCAGCCGTCATCCAGTTGGATCAATTTATTCTTGTCATCACTGAGATCTCTTTTGAGTTAAGTTTGATTTATATTGGGGCACAACTACCAGTGCATTAATTCTCATCCTCTAAACATACAAAATTAGGTTTTACAGGAGGGGGTTGCAAATATTTAGTGCTGATTCATTACCAGTTTCCTAATTAATAATCATTTCATACATTCTTGCATTTGTGCTTTGATGGTATAATAGATGATTGTTCAGAAAGTTTGAGAAAAGAACAGAAACCTGTATCTTGAAAGGTAATAGCTGATTTATTTTATTTTATTTTGTATTGGTTTTGGGTGTACAGCTTAGTAGTTAGACAATCATATACATTACGTAGTGTTCCCCTTGATGTTTTATTTTCAATAGCCCATCTATTCTAAATCTGTAGACATTAGTATCTCTGTCATAAAATCAGTATTATAAGTAAACATACTCAGTGAAGATGAAGGTAGAAATTAAGACAGTAGAAAAAGGTGCAAAAAAGTGGGACTAGCTATGAGTTCTTAATGAACTGGGATTGATGAATTTCATAAGCAAATGAAGAAAGAAAAGGCAAGCTTTTAAGTGACTCTGTCATATGTCTTGCATGCACTCATCTGAGAAGGTAATATTGAAAGAAAAGCCAGTTCAAGAGAAAAGATAAATATTTGCAGGGCCTTCTCAGTAGACAGATGGAACTATAAAAATCTTAAGGAAATAAGCAATGTAGAATATGGAGAACTACAGAAAATCAGTGAGAGCAAGATGGGAGGAGGAAGACCACAGTTGGAACATGTTAGCAATGATATTTGATGACCGAACCAAACAGATGTGTGTGTATACATACCAGGGGCAACCCCCCAAGAAACAGAAATTATCTTCTGGAGGGCAGGCCCCTGGTAGTACAGGCTTCCCCCATTAGGTGAGAGTTCTAGGAACCCTTCTTATCAGTGTACCACTGGCATTGTTGTGAGAGGCTGCATTTGGCTTCAGTGAATTCTTTTGAAGACTTTCAACACATTTGCCCATTTCATGATGGGTGATTTACGAGTAAGTACACTTGCCCACTCTGTGCTGAGTGTTCAGCCGTTTTTTGACCCAAAACAGCCTGACTCAACACAGTATGTTTTTGTTTGTTAATCTGGATGAAAAAAGTCCCCAAAGGGAAACATTTTGTGGGTGTGAAAGGTGAAACAAAAAATGGCAGAAGCCATCAAAATTGACAAGTTCAAAAACTGTTTTGAGCCATGAAAAAAGTCTCGATAGGTGTATTGCATCAAATGGAGAGTACTTGGAAAGTGACTGAAGTTTCAACATGCAAGAATAAGCACGTGTTTTTATAAATAAATTGTTTTTCTGGATCCTCCCTCACACATATTGGGTATATATATTTAATATACTTAATACTTATACATTATATATTTAGTATATATAATATGTTCTTCAAAGGCTTGTATGATAATCATAATTCTCACTATAGTATAGAAATATCTTGGAAAAAATAAAAATGTTTATCAGTATAAAATGGATAAATTATTTATATTTATTCATATCAAGAAGGTAAAGAATGAATAGACTATAGCCGCACAATACAATGTTGAAGTAATTCCCAAAACATCAGTTTTATTATGTTGAGAAAATTAGCCATATAGAAAATAATACTGTACGATATATTAAATTCAAAAGCAGGCAAAACAAATTGATGATGTTAGAAGTCATGCTGGTTACTATCCAGAAAGCAATGACTAGGAGGAGGAAATCGGAGGTGCTTGTAATGCTCTACTTATCGATCTGTGTACTGAGCATGTGAGGCTGTTCTGCTTGGGAAATCCATGGAGCTATACTCATAATTCCTGACCCTTTTGGGGTCTATCTTTTGCTCTAATAATAAAGTGTGTTATAAGAAATGAGGAAGGGGTAAAAAAAGGAGAAAAGAAAGCAAAAAACAGACGTGGAATCACGAGAGAATATGCCATGATTCCAAATGGAAGAAAGCATTCTGAGAAGGGTTTGGCTGATAGTGTCAGACTGTGAAATCCATGAATACAGGTATAACTTTATGTATACCTCTGGGATGCCATAAAAAAAGCTATTCACCTGTCAGTGGTCTCCAGAGAAGGCTTGGAAAAAAAATGGTGAGTAGTTGTACCAGTGGTGCAGCATCCTCCCTGCTCTCCCTTACATCAAATAGCTCCAAGTCTTTGAATTAGCATGGAGCTGGGACCCAGGTAGAAAGCTACATCTCTCCACTGTGGTATCTTGAATCAGGTTTTTGGTTCCCAGACATGGAGATATACTTATTATGAAAATTAAATAACATTCTAGCAGGCTCTTTATCTGGTTTGTTTTTAGAGATGTCATGATCGATTAGCCACTGCCAGAAATCTTTGTGGGACAAGATGTTCTTCTATTCCTTTTTTTATTTTATTCTTTTTATTGTTGTTCGAGTACAGTTGTCTCCACTTTCCTGACACCACTTCTCCCCGTCTCCCCCAACCTACCACCCTCAATCCTTCCCCTTTGGCTTTGTCCATGGGTCCTTTATACATGTTCCTTGATGACCCTTTCGCTTCTTTCCCCATTATCCCCTTCCCCTCTGGTTACTGTCAATTTGTTCTTTATTTCAATGTCTCTGGTTGTATTTTGCTTGCTTGTTTGTTTTGTTGATTAGGTTCCACTTATAGGTGAGATCATATGGTATTTGTCTCTCTCTGCCAGGCTTATTTCACTTAGCATAATGCTCTCCAGTTCCATCCATGCTGTCAGGAAGGTTAGGAGCTCCTTCTTTCGTTTTGCGTCATAGTATTCCATTGTGTAAATGTACCATAGTTTTTCGATCCACTCATTTACTGATGGGCGCCTAAGTTGTTTCTAGCACTTGGCTATTATAAATTGTGTTGCTATGAACATTGGGGTGCACAGGTTCTTTTGAATTGGTGTTTCAGGTTTCTTAGGGTATAATCCCAGCAGTGGAATTTCTGGGTCAAAAGGCAGTTCCATTTTTAGTTTTTTGATGAAATTCCATACCTCTTTCCACAATGGCTGCACCAGTCTGCATTCCCACCAACGGTACACTAGGGTTCCCTTTTCTCCACAATCTCTCTAACACTTGTTTGTTGATTTGTTTATGATGGCCATTCTGACCAATATGAAGTAGTATCTCATTGTGGTTTTACTTTTGCATCTCTCTGATGGCTAGTGATGCTGAGCATCCTTTCATATGTCTCTGGACCCTCTGTATGTCCTCCTTGGAGAGGTGTCTCTTTAGTTCCTTTTCCCATTTTTTAATTGGGCTTTTTGTCTTGCTGGAGTGGAGTCATGTGTGTTCTTTATATATTTTGGAGGTCATATCCTTGTCTGAGATACCATTGACAAATATATTTTCCAATACAGTTGGTTCCCTTTTCATTTTGCTGATGTTTTCTTTAGCCATGCAGAAATTTTTTTATTTTGATGAAGTCCCATTTATTTATTCTCTCCTTTATGCCCCTTGCTCGAGGGGACATATTGGTGAAAATATTGCTGTGTGGAAGATCTGATATTATCCTGCCTATGTTCTCCTCTTATGAAAACATAAGAACTTTAATGGTGCCATAACTTATATTTAAGTCTTTTATCCATCTTGAGTTTTTGTTTGTGTATTGTGTAAGTTGGTGGTCAAGCTTCATTTTTTGCATGTAGCTATCCAGATCTCCCAATACCATCTGTTAAAGCATTCTTTTAAATTATTTTTTTAAAATCGTGATATAATTGACATATAACAAAGACATTCTGATTGCCTCTACAGATCTGCTGCCCTTGACAGTAGCTATGCCCACCTTCTCTTTGGTGGTTAGGTACTACATACAACCTGGCACCTCTGAGACCCCATCATTCTTATTGAAATCTGTGAGTGTATCTCAATGGTGGCATCCTCTTCAAGTCATAACTGGCCTGCAGAGGGGAGCAACCGCTCAGATATTTTTCAAAGTAGAATCTGCCCTCACAAATATGTTTATTAGTACCTCAGTGAAGAGAATGTCTTCTGGATCATAACATGGAACATAGGTTGGGAGTGAGTGTGTAGGTAGCACATGAAAATCCTCTATATTATTAAATTATTGAACCTGTGGGGATGCTGACCATTGTCCCTGAGACAAAGGCACTGGCTGAGTAATTCAGTCAGGAATCTTCTACAAAACAATAGCTGCATAAGTTATGTGTATTTTCATTTCACATGACTAGGTTATATTGAACAATGGTTGAAGTACAAATAGCTATTTTTGCCCTATAAGAGATGGGCAATTAATAAAATGAAAAGCTCTGTCTTTTCCAAGTTTTGAGTATTTTCAAGCATTTCTACTGTGAATGATTTGCAAACTCACATGGTGCATTTTGTCTGATTTGTCTGTCACATAGTCTTACAATTTTTTAAATTTTATGATAGTCACACATTGCCATTACATGTTTAAAATATTTATCAGGATAATTCTTGCCTCTGAACTGAAACATTTTACCCTTACAGTCAATAAATTCTGTGGGGGAAAAAAACAGATTACAGTGCTGACACCGATTTCATAACTGTTCATGCATAACGAACTTAATGACATTGGGCAGCACAAAGCTGGAAACCACCTGACACAGAGGTATTGAACGACCCAGGAATTCACTGTTGTACTTCCAGAGTAATAAGCAGAAGATATATACTGAATGAATATTTGTTTAACAAATAATATTTTAATAATGGATGGGTAAATGTTAAATGCCTAGGAGAGGCTGATACAACTAGTGTTAGGCTTTAAATGATGTTTTATTATTGAAGTAAATACTAAGTGGAGAATTGAAAGCTAGGAGTCAAAACTACTTTCAAGAAGCCTGCCTATGAAGAGAGCATATCAAAGTTGGTAAGAGTCAAGCCATATGAGAGACCATTCTGTGTGGCATGGGCCCAGCTCCCACTCGGACAGTGGAGAGCAACACAAGGCCCACGCCCATGGATGGGTTCTCCCGTGGGGAATCAGGCCTGCATTGTACCTAGACTGCTATGAGACTTGCTTTTGCTAAAACTCCCGCACCCTGGATTGAGGCAACAAATATTTACTGCATATCTCTAAAGTCCTTTCTAAAGTCTCTGCTGAACCTCCCAAGTATGGAGTTAACCAGTTCTGAACCACTTTTCCCCTGGATCTGCAACATCCTTCTCTTTAAGTAATTAGCAGCATTCTTTCCTTTGTTATCTGTAAAACATAATCACCTACAGCGTATCTGTGCATAGTAAATGAGAACCGTCCTCCGTATAATGTACAGAGAAAAGCAATAAAAGCCTGTCAGGGCAAGGGTCGGTGAACTCTCCCCTTGAGAGAGTGGCCATGCCTTCCCTTTTCCTCCACGTCCATGTGAATTTGTCTCGTGTCTCAGCCATGACACCGTGGACACTGTAGGCCGGTGTCCGCATCAAAATAAAAAATGTTTGTTTGTTTGATTGGAATAAAAAGTCATTTACTCAAACTATATTTATTTTTAATATTTAGTTTTTAATTTTAGTTTACTCTCAATGTTATTTTGAATTTTTTTCATTTGTACTGTATCGTATTAGACAATCATATACTTTACCAAGTGCTCCCTTTGATATTTGCAGTACCCAACTGGCACAATACATAGCTATTACAATATTGTTGACTATATTCTCTATGTCATAATTTACATCCCTGTGATTCTTTTGTAGCTACCAATTTGTACTTCTTAATCCCTTCAACACTTTTTCCCAGTCCTCCAACCACCCCGCTCTGCAATCACCAGTCTACTTTCTGTCTATGAGCCAGTTTCAATGTGTTTGTTTGTTTTGTGCATTTGATTCCATACAAGTGAAATATATGGCATTTTGCTTTCTCTGACTGAAATTTCACTTAACATAATACCCTCTAGGTCCATTCATGCCATTACAAATGGTAAAATTTCATTCATTTTTATGACTAATATTCCATTGTATATAGGTACCATGGCTTTTTTATCTATTTGTCTGTTGATGGACACTTGGGTTGCTTCTATAGCTTGGCTATTATAAATACTGATGCAATGGACATAGGGATATATATATTCTTTTGAATGTTCTGTGCTTTCTTTGGATAAATACCCAGAAGTGGAATCACTGTGTCATAAGGAAGTTCCGTTTTTAATTGTTCCGGAAATTCCATACTTTTTTCCATAGTGACTTCCCCAATCTGCATCTCAACCAACAGTACACAAAGGTTTTCTTTTCTTCACATCCTTGACAATACATTTTATTTGTGCACTTAATGATGACAGGTCTGAGGTGATATCTCATTGTGGTTTTACTTTGCATCTCTCTGACAATTAATGACATTGAGTATATTTTCATATGTCTACTGACCACCTGTATGTTTTATTTGGGAAATGTACATTGAAGTCCTCTACCCAATTTCTGAAACTGGATATTTTTTGGTGTTCAATAGACTGAGTTTTTAATAAATTTTGGATATTAACCCCTTATCAGAATACCATTGATGAATATGTTCTTACATTTCATAGGTTGTCTTTTTGTATTGTTGATGCTTGCCTTTGCTGTGGAGAAACTTTTTAGTTTCATGTAATCCCATCTGTTTATTGTTTTTTCTTTTGTTTCCCTTGTCTGAGGAGATATATCTAAAAATATATTACTGTGAGCCATGGGAAAGAGTTTGCTGCCTATGTTTTCTTCTAGGAGTTTTGTTGTTTTGAGTCTTACATTAAAGTATTTAATGCATTTTATGTTTATTCTTCTATATTGTATAAGAAAGTGACCTAATTTCATCCTTTTGTATGTGTCTGTCCATTTTTCCCAACACCATTTATTGGAGATACTTTCTTTAAAAAATTATTTTAATTTATAAGAGGTCAATTCATCAGGTGATAAAACAATTGTAAATATTTATGCACCCAACATTGAAACACCGACATATATAAAGCAAATAATAACATATCTGAAGAAAGAAAAAGATAGCAATACAATAATAGTAGGATACATCAATACACTGCTCTTCACAATGAATAGATCACCCAGAAAGAAAATCAGTAAGGAAGCATTGGACTTAAATTACGCATTAGATCAAATGATCATATACAGAACATTCCATCCAACATCAACAGAATACACATTCTTCTCAAGTGTACATGGGACATTCTTCAGATTGATCACATGTTACGCCACAAAGCAAGTATTAGAAAATTTAAGAATATAGATATCAATTAATTTCCCCACCATAATTGTATGAAATCAGAAATCAATTACAAGAGGAAAATTATAAAATTCACAAACATGTGGAGATTAAACAGCATGCTCCTATAAAACCAATAGGTAAAAGAAGTAAAGAGAGAAATAAAAAAAAAATCTTGAGACAAATTAAAATGGAAATCCACCATACCAAAACTTGTGGATGAAGCAAAAGCAGTTCTAAGAGGGAATTTCATAGGAATAAATGTCTACACTAATAAAAAAGAAAGATCTCAAGTAAGCGATCTAACTTTATACCCCAAGGAAGTAGAAAAAGAAGAACAAACTAAGCCCAGAATTAGTAGAAAAATCTACAAAGATCAGAGCTGAAATGGAGACTAGACAGACAACAGAAAAGATGAATGAAATTAAGAATTTGTTTTTGGTCAGCTTAACAATGACCCACAACCTTCATCAAAATAAAAAGCTTCTACACAGCTAAAGAAAACAGCATTAAAATTAAAAGAGAACCAACCATATGGAAAGACATATTTGCCAATGATACCTCAGATGAGGGTTTGATCTCCAAAACATATAAAGAACTCACACGATTCCACTGTAGGAAGACAAAAAAACAAAACAAAACAAAACAAAAACCTCAATTAAAAAATGGGCAAAGAACTTGAACGGACACTTCTCCAAGGAGGACAAAGGGTCCAGAGACATATGAAAAGATGCTCAACATCGCTAGCCATCAGAGAGATGCAAATTAAAACCACAATGAGATATCACTTCACACCCCTGAGAACAGCCATCATAAACAAATCAATAAACAACAAGTGTTGGAGAGGATGTGGAGAAAAGGGAACCCTAGTGCACTGTTGGTGGAAATGCAGACTGGTGTAGCGATTGTCAAAAACAGTATGGAATTTCCTCAGCAAACTAAAAATGGAACTGCCTTTTGACCCAGAAATTCCATTCCTAGGATTATATCCTAAGAACCCAGAAACACCAATCCAAAAGAACCTATGCACCCCAATGTTCATAGCAGCACATTTTACAATAGCCAAGTGCTGGAAGCAACCTAAGTGCCCATCAGCAAATGAATGGATCAAGAAACTATGGTATATTTACACCGTGAAATTCTATGCAGCAGAAAGAAAGAAGGAGCTCCTACCCTTCATGAAAGCATGGATGGAACTGGAGAACATTATGCTGAGTGAAATAAGTCAGGCAGTGAAAGACAAATGCCATATGATCTTACCTATAAGTAGAACCTAATCAACAAAACAAACAAGCAAGCAAAATATAAACAGGGACATTGAAATAAATAACAAATTGACAGTAACCAGAGGGGAGGTAGGAGAGGATAATGGAAGGAATGGAGAAGGGTTTTCAGGAACAACTATAAAGGACACATGGACAAAACCAAGAAGGGAGTCTGGGGAAGGTTGGGGTAAAGGAGAGAGGTGGGGGGGAAAGGCAGACAGCTGTACTTGAACAACAATAAAATTTAAAAAATAATTTGTTTTTGAAAAGATAAAAAGATTATACATCTTTAGGCAGATTGAAAAATAGGAAAAATCAAATGAATAAAATTATTAATCAAAGAGAGAGGTAGAGACACTACAAGTGATACATACCATAAAATATTAATGTTCCTAAGAAACTGCTCTTAACATTTGTATAATAACAAATTGGATGAACTAGATGAAATGGATAAAGAATGAAGTATACACTGAACTCCTGAAAAACTATTAAGAAAATGATCCGATATCCCAATGGATTATGTTAGGAAATAAGGATGAGAGTTAAAATTAGTAAATAGCCTGAAAATTCCCAATAAAACAGTAAGATATCAATTCATATCCGCTGAATTGGCTGAAATGTTAACATTATGTGATGGCAAGTGGTGGCTAGGATGTGGAGGCTGAAGGAGTGATGATATTTGCTTACATAACTACATGCAATATACATACATACCTCGGTGGTGGTGGACAAAGATTGGGCATAATGGTTCAATTTCAGTAATATTGGTTCAATTTTGTAATTAAAGGGGAAAGTAAAAGATGACTACAGGCAACGATTTAGTGGGAATAATACAAGTTAGTTTGAAAACTTGGAGACACAAAATCTACACTTTGGTCAAGAGAATAATACTTATTACCCTTAATTATTTTTATGAGTGGCTTCTTGAATGTGATAGTGCTTAGCAAATTATCAGTGCTTATTTTATCATAGGGATATATTGCTGCCTATTCCATTGACAATATATGAAGAGTTCCTCATAATTGTTTAATAGGGAGAGAAAACCAAGTTGGGAACATGCACCAGCACCTACGGTCAGAGAGGAATGCAAACCTGAATGGGGCAGCGCTGTGGGGGTAGATGGTCACTAAAAGTGAGCGTTTTCTGTTGCTTAGTCTAGTGATAGTAAATATTCACCATAAAAATGTATTTTCCACGATGCATGAGAACATTTTTGACATTCTTAGTTCTTGTGGCAATAGAAAAACTATAGTCACCCGAGAAGGATGCTAGCTAGCTAGAGAGCTCTGTTTCTCATCCTGAGTTTCTTCTGTTGACCTTGCTGCGTACTATACTGTGGAAAGAAGAAAATGTTCACAGTCTCTGATCTCCATGTCTTACCTCCTTCAGTTTCTACCCATGTATTCTGCTTCTCACCTATTCCTACAAATGAATTATATTTTCCTCTCTATGAAGCTAACACCGTTTTTAGTGTCTTAAAGCTCATTCTCTCTCATCTACTGTAGAATATTTCTCTCTTCTTTTTTTCTCTACTTCATTAGCAATTATTCTGCACCGTACTCTCTTGAAACAACTTTCTGAGTCAGCTTCTGACCAATTTCTCTGCCTTCCCTTCCAGCAAACTTCCTCGATATAATTGTCAATTGTCACTGTCTTTAATTCTTTCCTCTCATTATCTTTTAAGCCCACATTAGACTTTTATTTCCATGACTGCAAAATTTGTTAAGGTTACTATATCTTTCAGACTGCTAAATCTATTAATCATTTTTCAATACTTATAAGCCTTAAGCTATTGTGAACATTTAACCAACTTGCTCTCCCGTAACCCACTTTTTCCACCGGCCTCAGTATATTACTATAGTTTTTACAATCCTTTTCCAGCAGATGGCAGTACTATGCAATGGGGAAAGGACGGATTTTGATTTGCACAAAGCTGTCATTTGTGCTTCCTGGAGCTGGATATCAAGCACTTTTGATTTTAATTCTGCTTTACTGGTCACTCCTCAGTATCCTCTGGCAGTTCATCTGCTTGTGCTCAAGTTGTTTATGTGGGAGCATCCCATGCATAAGGCCTCAGGTATCTCCTGTGTCTGTGCTTTTGTTGATCTCATTCATTCTTATGGTTTTAAACACATTTTAAAGGCTAGTAACTCACACATTCATATCTCTGTCTCTCTTGAATTCATGACTCCTATTTGCATTCACACTTGATTATCCAACATACATTACAGAATGAACCTCACCGACCTGTAATTTCTCCTGTCCCAGTTGATGACAAGTCAACCTGCCACTGCTCGGGCCAAAAAAGGGAAGTTATCTTTGACTCGTGTTTCTTTCCTTACAAGAATATTAAACCCGTTTGGGAGTAGTATTGGCTCAATCTTCTAGTTATAGCCACAATCCCACCTCTTCTCACCAGGGCCACTGCTACTACTCTAGTCTAAGCTACTTCTTTCTCTTGAGTTACTTTACCAATCATCTGCCTCATCTACCTCCTTTTCTACCTTCCTTCTTGTCCCCTTCATTCTATTTTCAACACAAGAGTCAGAATGGAATTTCGAAATGTAAGTCAGTTAATGTCATGTCTCTGCTCAGAACCCTCCATGAATCTACAGCTCGCTTAGAGAAAATCCAAAGTAGCTACTCTGGCCTGCTAAGCCCTCTTTGAGCTGACCTCTGCTCTATTCCGGATTCTGCACTTTGCCTCCCCATTGCCCAACTTGCTGCGGCACAAACGTGCCAGGCTTGCTCTTCCTTAAGGTCATTGCACTGGAAGTTTCTTCTGCCTAGAAAAATCTTCCCCAACTGTGTACATGATTTACTTTTATTTCAGGAAGTATAAGAACTGGAAATGCTCTGTACTCAATTTTCAACCTTTCCTGCAACTATGGTACAGACATGTGACCTCAGAGCCTCAGCTAGATACACCCAGACTTAATTGTCAAACTCCACTACAAAGGCAATCAGTTACACAAGGTACAAGAAGGTAGCTTTTTTATTCTTCCACCAGTAGCTTGCTTATCAGTTAAAATTCTCTGACATGCTTCGGGGCATATTTTTCCTCCCTGCTTACCCTCCCAATGCCCTGCTGAGTTATCTGATAAATTCTTAGATAAAATGATGAGTTGTTTAATGAATTATTTTTTTTTTAAATTCAGCCTAGGCCAGCTTGTATTCTTTATAATAAGAATTCCAAATATAAGATAACTACAATAAACAAAACACCCCTTCAGATTTATGAGAAAGAACCAAATAAGCCACTAGAAACAACTACCTGGGGAGATTTATTAATATTTAAAATACATCTATCATTTGATTCCCAAATAATTTTCTGAGGAGGCACTAGAAGAGATGGTTCAGGTTATGAAAATACAGGGTCCAACAGAAGTAAGGCTTGTTGGAGTGTGGTTGGTAGGGTAAAACAGGGATATAATAATTTATAGTTTTAATTTGAACATTTCACCTAAAATGTCATATGGTGTGCTTGAGTGTGATGTTGTTATGTTACAGAATTGCACGCTTATGGTTTTGTAATAAAGATGTGATACAAGCGGGGCTGTGTTGGAGCAGGACCTTTTAGAATAGCAGGGTTGTCGTTTCCTCACTGCTTGTTATGACAAGAAACTGGGAAGGGCCAGATATCCACAAATGAGAAAGACGTGATAACATGAACATAACACTACAAACTATTATCCACCTATTAAAAAAGAATTTTAATTTATACTTCTTTTCCCAGAGATATCTATAACCCTAAAATGGAAAAAGAAATGGCATAGAATTACTAATAGTGTGAGAACATTTCATTAAAGTTATCTGTATATATGTATGCTTGTAAATTGGAGTAAGAGGCATTATTATTGATAATGTGAATTAGTAAAAAATAATTATTGTTTGTGAGTACTAACAATTTATGGGGAAGGTTGCTATCACATGCCTTTAAACCATCAGTGGATAAAATAAATATTCTTTATTACTGAAGATTCATTAGTTAATAAAGGTAATTAGTAAATCAGAGTATCAGAAAGAGAACCTGTCTCTAAGACTTGAATTTTTTCTCTTTTACCTTTGCAGCATTCTTTGTCAGGTAAATAACTACCGAACAGAGATGTAGTAGGCAAACATCCTAGGCCTGCGAATTTAAATAAGGTCTTAGAAACATCCAGCCTTTCTGCAAATTGCTTTCCCTCTAAAACTTCAAATGACTTTGGGAAGTTTCCAAGGTACATTTGATATTGCTCATAAACTCCCTCTTTGTGCATTATTACCCAGTGGCTTCTATCCATTTTACTTTCTTCTGCTTCATCTCATCCTTGTCACATCTCTCTATGTGACAAGCTGCTCGAACGAGTGTTATAGTAGCTGCTGTTAACAGTGCTTCAGGTTTGAATGTCAATGTCTTTTCCTCCTGATGCTTGCACAAGCCCCAGTCCTCCGTGAAGGCCAGGTCTGTGAGTGATGGCCCTCTCCCAAAATTGTATCCCACACTGTCCCACCTAGATGGTGAAATAGCACTTCTTGTATCAGAGTGCTCTGAAGCCTTTATAGAAATCAACTCCTTGCCTCTACTTCTGAGGACTAAAAAGCCCATGAGTATAGTCAGTAATTTAGTTGCCTTTATAACCACCAATTTTCCTAGTAAAACATAAAATGTTTTAGAAATGTTTAAGAAATAAACAATAAAATGTTTAAGAAAACAACAATAAAACTACTCTTTCTCTTTCCGTGTAAATTGTAAAAACACTGTCTATTTGTCACAAAAACATTAAACATCCATTCTGAAAGTTGCCTTGGGCTGTCTCAGAACAACCTATTTTCCAATAGGAAAGAGAGAAATTAACAAACTTACGAAAAGCTAGTTTACATGTCTGTTGCCACTTAGTCTTTTTTAAATCAAGTGTTTTTCAGGGGAGGGAAGCGAGCATAGTTCGGGTTAGGGAGTAGTGAGGGAAAATGCAGACGACTGTACTTGAACAACAATAAAGCTTAAAAAGTATGCCCTGGCTGATGTAGCTCAGTGGATTGAGCGCGGGCTGGGAACGAAAGGGTCCCAGTTCGATTCCCAGTCAGGGCACATGCCTGGGTTGCGGGCTGGGTCCCCAGTGAGGGCCACGTGAGAGGCAACCATACATTGCTGTTTCTCTTCCTCTCTTTCTCCCTCCCTTCCCCTCTTTCTAAAAATAGATAAATAAAATCTTTAAAAAAACAAAAAAATAAAAAATAATAAAATAAAATGTGTCATTATATCTTTGTCAAAAAATAAAAATAAAAAATAAATCAAGTGTTTTTCTTTTCCCCCCAAGTTATTGATAACAAGCACAAATATGTGACTTTCCTGAAGTTTGTTTAAATGTTATAAACTTTTGTTGCATTGCAATATGTGAAAGCTATTAAGGAGAATTATTTTTGTGCCCAATATTGTTTTAAGTTTTTTGCCTACATTAATATCTTCAGTCATTAAAGTAAACACATTATGGAAGGCACTATGATGGTCCCATTTAATAAATAAGCACACTGAAACTCAGAGGGATTCACAAGAGATGGAACCAGAATCTTCACACATTCAGTGTGGATGGAAGTCTATGTTCTTAAAAAATACACCATAGTTCCCAGCCTGCCAAGGCTTCCAAATTTCTTGGTTTTAGTATGTGAAAAGGAGAAAGATGTAATAATAGATCACCTATTTTTTATTCTTTTCTGCCAGGTAAGACAGGCAGTCTACTGATATAAGGCAATACTATTTAAAGAAGGTAAGAAATATTTATAAGCAGACTCAGGAAATGTAATTTTACTTTTAACCATATATGCAGAAAAAGAAAAAGATTTAAATCCTTATTTCAAGATGGAACTATATTTTGTATCACCTTTGAGGATCGTTTTCATTTAATCGAAAATAACGAGATTTTCTGACTTATTACAGGCACCTGGTGGAAAGGAAAACTCCTCTGTCCTCACAGAGCATGGGTTGCAATGTGCCATTTACCTTGGACTCTAAGGTGTAGACGTTGAGCTAAAAATGTGTTAAGGATTTTACCTCATCACATCTTTGGCGTCTCCTCGAGTACCTTATTTAATCTGATCTATGGGTACTGACAGTTAAGCATTATTATTCTTATTTTAAAAGAGTATTATCTTGTCCAAGGTCAAACACAAGTCAAAAATAAAGCACTGGGGTAGTAAATGGTAAGGTTGCTCCAATATATGGTGACCAAAGATTTGACCTTGGGTAGTGGGCACATCATGCAATATACAGATGATATATCATAGAATTGTATGCTTGAAACTTATATGATTTTATTAAACAATGTCATCCCAATAAATTTAAAATATAAATAAAGCACTGAGGTTATTCTTGATGATTTCATTCCTTTCCTCTGATTACAGTATCTCACAGAACATAGTTTTCTGAGAAGCAATGAATACCTAATTAAGACAAACTTTTCAGAATGACAGAAACAAAAAATATCCAGTTGAATAGAGTAAACCACAGCAATCATATGATTTTATTTAAATGTCCTTAGAATTTGCAGTGTAATTATGGAGAATGCCCTATAAAGGCAAAAACATAAAAACTATGTTGGTCTTTAAAGTGCCACAGACATGGAAACTATGACTAAGAAATCATACTTTGTCATAAAAGATTTATTAATGGTGTTCTTTATTTCTCCAGATCTGTTTAATGCTTTAGGTAGTTTACTGGATGAAAGGGAAATTTTCAGAGTACCGAGACAAAAGCCAGCATTGTGTCTGTGAGCTGAGCGCCAGAAGCCACTGGGGTTTTACTCACTGAAATGGAACTTGTCTTTCTGATATACTGCTTCTTTTACGATCAAGATGCTGTATAGGAGCAGGAAGTCTGGTAACCCTTAATACAACCGCGGGGTCTTCATTCAGTTAAGGAGAGATTTTAGTCTCCTTTATGTGATAAGCTCAATAGGTAATTTTCCTATAAGTAAACATGAATATACTTTGTTTTTCTCTGACAGATGATGTCATGTCTCATTTCAACTTTTTGTTGTTTTCTGCTACAGTTATCATCAATAGATAAAGGTTCAAACCAATGAGATCAGCGTGTTATAAGACACAAATATGAGGGTAAAGTGATTTTTAAAAATATAATACATCTCTAAGTTCAGAGGCATCTATCTGATGGAAAGGCATAGTATGTATAAGAACAGTTTTACTGATGAAATACGTTCTGGTAGAAGGTGAATGTGGAATTTACAAATCATGCAATATTTCTAATCTGGTTCCCTACACTCAGTGTTAACAAGTCTAGACAGTTATTTAATGGACTGAGGTGCAGGATGCATGTGTTCAAAGACAAAAATCTCTATTTTTTTATGTAACATAAATCTGATTTTATGTTAAAAAGTCATTTTGGTGTGCTTATTTTATTTTCATAATTCTTTTTCTGGTAGATAGACACCCCTGGTATCTGTAAGAGATTGGCTCAATTGTTGGTTATTTATAATTAGGGTTATTTATAGCGATATCTTGATGGCTGTAACTTCCTACTTGCAATTTATAATCACCTGCTTTCTAGTACCTCAGCTGTCAATGACTATACTAAGAAATCCAGAAGGATATAATCATTGATTTTTTTTTAAGCATTAGGGAATTACCCTTATGTGCTTAGTCTCATTTGACATTGATTTGTAAAAGTAATATTTCTCAACTAAGAATTGTCAAAAATATAGAATGTTCTGGTTATGAGCCAACTTTTAATTTCATAAACTATTTCATCCTGAGAACACTAATGTGTGAGGGGAAAAATGGCATAAATACAACAAAAAAAGGCAAAAGTCGCCACTTGAATTAAATGTACATAATTAATCTTTAATCTCTCTACTGACTTAGTAACTGTAGGCTTGGATAATTTTCTTTTTTTTCTTAATTTAATTTACTTATTTTTAGAGAGAGGGAAAGGGAAGGAGAAAGAGGGAGAGAAACATCAATGTGTGGTTACCTCCCGCACCCGATACTGGGGACCTGGCCTGCAACTCAGTCATGTGCCCTGACTGAGAATCGAACTGGGGACCCTTTGGTTTGCAGGTTGGCCCTCAGTGCACTGAGCCACACCGGCCAGGGCTTGGATAATTTTCAATAGTGTTCTATCCTAAAACAACATCATCAAGTCTCTTTGGCAAGGTTGACAATGGCAACAGGGACATTGAGGAAGACAAAGGAAGGAGAACACAGAGTGGGAGTTACTGTGAAAATAGAGAGACAACACATCCACTATGCGGGACTCTACTTCCTGACGCTGTCATACCAAAGATGCCATAAGGATCCTCCTGCCTTAGTGTTGAGATAAATTATTTTAGCTTCAGTCTCTTTATTTTAGGAATTTTAATTGTATTATCTGGCTCTTTCAATTTAGGCTATTTCTTTACAGACTGAACATGCCGGAAAATTGGATTTCCAAGTAGTTAGTTTCATCTCATTACGGAACAAAAGTGGGGTTCAACTGCCCACCAGTGAACACAGGCAAAAGACAAAGACTAGTGGGGAAGGAAAAAGGTCTTTATTAAAATGTTGCACCATTTGGGGGGAACGGGAGACTAACCGGCCCCAGGCTCTTCTCTTCCACAAAACACAGGAAGAAAACAGCCATCCCCAGAAACAGAAACAGTACCCTGAAACCCCACTTCATCCTTATCTGTCCTTCTGGAGTCCAAAGATGTTAAGTGGGCAGCCCTCTGGCTTCAGGCACCTCGCCTCGGGTCCCTGTGTGCAGGGCCGACACTGCATCACCATATCACTGATAATTAACAAAAAATAAACTCAATCAAACACCACTCCAAGGCTCAGGGCCTCTGCCAACCGCTGCAGCCAGCTGTACAGGGGCTCCGTCAGTGAGGTCTGGTGCCTGCCGCGACCTGCTAGCAATCTGGCCTGTGAATCTATGCACGGATCCCAGAGGAAGACAAAGGCTGGTCCAGGACCATCCATGCAGCACGTAAGATGCCAAACTTCTGACACGGTGTTGCACGGGACTCATCCTCAGCGTGACTCAGCCCCCGACCTGGCGAGAGAGGGGGAGAAGCGCAAGTGTTTCTCCTTTCCTTCCATTTAAGTCTCCTGCCCAGACTTCATGCACCCGGGAAGCGTCCAGCCCCTCCAGCCAATCCCGTTCTCTTTCCAGGCTAGCCTGGCAAGTCGGCACCTCCCCGTGCCACCAGGTTCCAAAGGGAGTAGGAGGGCTTCCCCGGTGACTTCACCACTGCCAACTCGGGCATTTCCTGTAACCTCTACCTCACTTGGCCCCTCCTCTGCTCCACGGTCTGGCCAGGTCTGATGCAGATCTCCCTATATACCAGTCTGATTAGCCAATGCATTCGGTGTAAAAATATTGCCTCTGAAGCTCTATGACCTCAATATTGTGATTAATTATATCAGTTATCCATTTCACATTCTTCACCCAGTCATTACGTTTCTTATTCTTACAAGGAAAAAAAAATGTAACGTAGAAATCAGCTATGCGATACTTCTGATCAGTTTGTTCAATTTGTCCTGCTTAGATGGCGTTAATAATTCATTTCTTTTATTTCTAAATTTTTATGTAGGCTTTTTGGGATAGGTTTTAGTCTTTCATACAAAGTTGATAATTGTTTAAAATAAACAGAGCCTAAGAATAAAATGGTTCCCTCTTGTATGTCTTGTCTGCTTTCCCCAATATATCTCTTTTACTAATATACTGTCTTACAATGTATAAGTTTTTTCTTTACAGCATATATCATGATAAGCAATCATATATTTGTGTATTAAGAAGAGCTCTTTTGATAGGGAAATCATATATTTGTCTATCAACAACACAACTCAACACAGTTTAAATAACAAGATGGATTTTACTGATTCATACCACTATCAAATCCATGGACAATACTAGTTTGAATGGTTACATCCAGGTGCTCAAACGCTCAATAAAACACATGCACACACATTATTTTCCCAACTCCATTTCTCCATCTCTTATTTTTATAAATATATAAGCTACTCTACCCATGATGATAGACTGTCTTCAAAACTTAGGATCTTTCTGCCCTGCCTGGGTAGCTCAGTCAGACTATCGTCCCTATATACCAAGGTCAGTGGTTTGATCTAGTGTCAAGACACATTTAAGAATTAATCAATGGATGCATAAATAAGTGGAACAACAAGTTGATGTTTACCAAAAACAAAATGCTAATAAATAAAACATAGCTCAGAAACATTTAATGGGGTTGAAAAATACCGACACAAGGCATCCTTGTGGTGTTGGAGCTGTGCGCTGCCTCGCTGCTGTGCTGGAAGTAGTGCAGGTGACGGCATTGTACAGAACCTAACCCACACACAGGTGAGTGAGAGTAAAACTGCAGAAATCTGAGTAGGATTAGTGGGTTGTCCAAATTTCGGCATTCTGTTTGTGATGTTATATGATGGCTTTGTAAAGGGTTGACACGGGAAGAAACTGGTTAAAGTTTACTGGGAATCTCTCTGTGTTATTTCTTAGAATATGTGGGAATCTACAGTTATCTAGATTATAGAAAAAAAGGATCTGATAAATCACACTTTCGAATGGATATGTCAAATCACACTTTATTTGAAAATTTCTCCTTTTTTCTATACTGGTTATAATTTTTCCTTTGTAGATTAACACTTTTCATCTGTCAGATAGATAAGATTTTTGGTGAATAAGGCTCCTGTGTGGTGTTTGGCATTATGGGATATAGGCAGCCACTTTTTGCATCTATAAATAGTCAGGCTTTATGAATTTATCTTCATTTTCAGGGTTATAATTTATTTATAAATACATGCAAGTGAGTTGTGCACAGCCTAAATAAGACAGATGGATAAATTTTTTAAAAATGTGTGGTTTCCATTGTCTCATGTAAGGAATTTAGAATTCACTACTCTGTCCTAATAAGTAAAATGCTGAACACTGAAATGTCAGTAACTCCTCATGGATCTGTAAGACACAACAACCCCCTGCCCTGAAGATGAAAAGACAGGTGAATGCAAGGGGCTGCAGCCTACCAGACAGAGACTCAAGACTGACAGCCTTTGTGGGAACCAGTGTCAGGGTAGAGAAACCTGAACTGTAATGAGCAAATGCCGGAGACTGAGTGTGGACAACTTTCAGAGTTAAAACTCAAGAGGGACCCTACAACATTGTGAGAATTATTTCTAGGATTTCTACCAGGTTCCCACAGGATATATCAGAGAAAAGCTTCCTTGAGCTTCTGTCAGGGTTCAGGAAAAGGAACTATTTTTAAAAAGGCAGAGAAATATTCTCAAAAGAAGATTTGCCCTCAGGAGAAACCATTATCCAGAGTTTAACCTACCAGAGTATTATCAGGAAGAGATAATACTAGATACTGACCCATCTCTATCCATCCATCACCATCTTGCCACACCAAATGAGTGAGAAAAAAAAGAGAGAGAAAAACACTTGTGAAGTTCACAGTCCAGTGGCATGGGCTCACAAAAGAGTGCCACTTAATCATGGGGTCTATAGAACAGTTCCCCTTCACCCACACCTCACTACCACATTACTAAAAGACTGTTTCCAGCACTTCTTTTTACTCAGTACATCATGTTTAGCTCTCAAGAAAAAAAATTACGTACCAAAAAGTAGAAGATACAATTTTCAGAGAGTAGGGTAAACAGAGGCTGTCTGGCTTCCTCACCCAAATGTCTGGGTCTCTAAGGGAAGCAGTTTCCCATAACCTTGATAATGGGCCTGATAAGCATTGTTCTCATAGCCTTGAGACTGGGTCAGATAAATGGTTCCCATAGCCTCGAGTGGGCTCTTATGGGTAGCATGAAGCTCTATTGCATAAGATCTGTTGACACCTTCCAGCTTTGTTTGCCTGTAGTACTTAAGCAGGTAGGGACTCCCTGCTGGGTGCCATGACATATGCCATGCAGAGACATGCAGGGGGGCGTGCAGGTTTGCAACATGTGTGGCTCACCCACCTCTGAATAAAGGCATGTCAGACATCCCAGCAGCTCCATGAGTATTCGTCCGTCTGCCTAAATACCATGAACCTGCCAGGCCTTGATCAGTTGCAACACACAGAGACAGAGCAAGCATCAGAACTAGATATGGCAGGGGTGTTGGAATTTTCAGAACATGTATGATACTGTGATACTAGCGACCTAATGAATAAAATAGACAGCATGCAAGAACCGTTGGGCAATGTAAGCAGAGTGGTGGAAGTCCTTAAAAAGAACCAAAAAGAAATACTAGAGAAAGAAAAAAAATAACTGAAACCAAAGTTAAGAGTATTTTGATGGGTTTATTAGTACTCTGAACACAACTGAGGAAAGACTCTTTGAGCTATAGGACATATCAATAGAAACCTCAAAAACCACAAAGTGAAGAGAACAATGACTAAAAGCAACTCAAACAGAATATTCAAAGACTGCAGGAAAACTAAAAAACATATAACATTCATAATGGGAATGTCAGAAGGAGAAGAAGGAGAGAAGGAAAAAAAAAAAACCCAGTAGAAACAATAATGACTGAGAATTTCCCCAAATTAATGTCAGAAACCAAACCACATGTCCAGAAAACTCACATTACACTAAACTGGATAAATGCAAACAAACAAACAAATAAAAATATATATCCAAGCATGTCATCATCAAACTAGAGAAAATCAGTGATAAAGAAAAAAAAAAATCCTGAAAGAATCCAGAGTAGGGGAAAACCCTCCTTAACTATAGGAGAATAAAGAAAATATTTACATTCAACTTTTCAAGTTATGCAAGCAAGGAGAGAGTGGAATAAAATACTTAAAGTGTTGAAATAAAAACCCACCCAATTAGGATGCTGTACGCTGTGAAATTATCCTTCAAAGTGAAGCAGTTAAAAAGAATTTTTTAGACAAAAATTGGGAGTTTGTTACCAATAGACCTGACTTGCAAGAAATATGTTTAAAGATCTTTAGAGAGAAGGAAAATAATGTAAGTCAGAAATTTGGGTCTACATAAAGAAAGAAAGAACCTTGCAGAAGGAATAATTGAAGGCGAAATAAAAATTTTAATTTTTAAAATTCATAAGTGAGCTAAAATGTAACAGTCTGTTCAACATAATACCAACGATGTTTTGATAATGTTGTTTATGTATGTCATATATGCATACACATATTTGCATATATTTTGTCAATAACATCTCTAGTTACATCAGACTGTGTATAACCCTTTTTTTGTGATTGTATTGGGGAGAGTTTCCCAGAGAAACAGAATCAGCAGGATGGTTTACTTTACCTTCATCTTAGAAATATGCAACTTACAATTTTTTAATTTAATTGTACATCTTTTTTTCAATATCCTGTTTGACTTTCTCTTTAGCCATTGTTTATTTAGACATATATTTTTAATGTTTGAATAGTTGGGTTGTTTTTCAGTTGTGTTATGTTTCTGCAATTGAATGTTGTTTAATTATGTTCCAATAAATACGCTTTTGTGTGGTTTCAATTTTTTTGAACATGTTAATTTTATTTTAGCTCTGGGAATAGGATCTACTTAGGGATGGCACATGTGCACTGAAAATAATGTATACTCTTCTCTAGCTGTATAAAAATATTCTGTAAATGTTGAGTTGGTCAAGTTGATTAATAGCATTGGTTATTTTCTTTTTATCCTTACTGGTGTCTTTTCTACTTGAGCTAATGATTCTAGGCAAAACTGCAATAAGCCTTGAAATCTTCAACTGTATTGGTCGAGTTTTCTGTTAATCCTTTATTCTGTCAGTTTTGCTTCAAATATTTTGAACTTCTCATTTTAGATGCATTGACATTTAGCATTGTTCTGCTTTCTTGGTGACTTGACCCTTTTATCATTACATCATGTCACTGCCCTCAAACAATATTCTAGGTGGGGCTGGAGGGGAAGGGAGGAGGGGAGGGGAGAGGATGCAAATAGGTGTAATTGAACAAAAAATAAAATAAAATTTAAAATTAAAAAAAAACAACAACAACATTCTTTTCTATCCTTCTTCCAAAGACTAAGGCATTATTTTCCCCATAGATATATAAGAGAATATTATGTGGGTCTTTCTGTCTTTCTCTCAGAAACTCTCATGTTCTGTTCCCATAGGCGTGCACCATGAGTTTCGCGTGCTTTCTCAGATTTCTCACCCTGCCTTTAATATTTCTCACGAGCACCCAGTGGCGTCTGCATCTTACATGGAAGCTGGAAGCTTAATTTATTGTATTTTTAAATTTTATTTGTAAAATATTTTATCTAAAACTACATTATTATCTAATTTTATTCATGGAAGACATGGAGCTTGGAGTTTATAAACTGGCCAAAATCACACAGCTAGGCAGGGAAAGAGCTAGGTTGCTTCTTTAGTTTTTACTCCATTTGTTTATTCATTAAATAGGAAAAAAGGGAAGATTAAACTTATACATTAGATATATTTAAAACTGTTTAAATGTATTTTAAGATCAGTAGATAAATGGAAAGTTATTTTTATGTAGTTTCTTTTATTCTGCATATGTTTTTCACTTGTGGAAAGAGCTTGAAAATTAACAGAAATATTTTTTAGACTATCGTATTGCTGGGAAAATGACAGTTAAATTGTAGTGCTTATATTCTACTGTTTTCATGAATGACAGAATTGAACTGTATTATTTCCAAAAAGCTCTTACATTGTTATATAATTGCAATGTTTGAAAAGCATATTTTATGAAATGGATTATAATACCATTAACATTATCCAAATGTCCACAGACAAATGAAAAGCCCATGTTTAGGAAGTTGAAAGCATTTTAACAAGGCTAAACATAGTGGTGAGAAGACTTAGGAACCATGTTAGTTGAAGCTGAAAATGGAAGCAGGGACTTAATTATTTGAGAAAAATACATGGTATAGAATTCTGAGTCATAATGAAGAGTTTGGATTTTATCCCTGAGAGCAACTAAAGGATTTTAAGATGGGAGGGGATATGATTAGTTTTCTTTGATTTTACAACTTCAAATTATTTGTGACAAGTTTTAATTTAAATTAGCTAAGTAAAATATCTGATAAAGTCCACTGTCACCAGAACGTATTTAAAATCAAATATTTTTATTTAATTCTCAAACCATCAAATCCATGAACACTGCAAACCATTTCAAGCTAATGCTTTGAAAATATATCAACGACTTTTACAGAAAATAAAATGGAGGAGAATTTAAGGTAAGGAAGATTACAAAGCCTCTGTGGTGAATGCTTCAAAATATGACTTCACTGTTAGAAACTTCTATAACTAAATACTCTTTGAATGCATTTTATGTTGCCTTAGTTACCATTTAATGTACTGAGGACTATAGAAAGTCACTGAATAATACTGTAAGTTGTGTTGGTTATCATGACATGCTGGTAAAAGTTAACATTACTGTCGATATACAGGTCTAAATTCCATTTTTTATAGTGTGAAAATATAACCATGATGTTTATTATGAGGTGATATCAAAATAGGAAGAAAACATTTAGCAATCATTGAGTTCTATTGATTATTCAAAATGCCAATTCTGGAATGAGATAGGGTAAAGGAAGGTTCGTGTCTATATTCTACATTGGTAAAATATTAAATTTAGTAAAATGTAGAATTGGTAAAATTTTTGAGCTTACAACTTTCTGTGAGTAGTGTCAGTAGTAGAATTCTGAGAAAGTCTGATACTATCCTTAGCCACTCCCTCGTTCACAGACCCTCAGAATAGTGGAGGATTTTAGAAATCACCTAGTTTAAAATTTGGAAACAAATGTCAAGAATAGAACAAAAGGTTTTTTTTGTTTTTTGTTTTTTGCTTTATTTTTTAAATAGACAATATATGAGACTAGTATTATACTGTTCCAGCTAACTAAGACTTATCCCCAATCCCTTCTAGACAAAGAAGGTATGTCTGTCAATGTACTTGTCCTTATTTTTTATTGAATATAACAAATGAACTGTAAGCCCATAAATTATGTAGCTTTTTATTAATGTTTTATTTTTTATGCTATTACAGTTGTCCCGTTATCTTCCTTTTCCCCCTCCACCCAGTCTGACCCCCATTTCTATAGTCAATCTCTATACTATGGTCCATGTCCATAGGTCCTTCATGTATGTTCTTTGGCTAATCTCTTCACCTCCTTTCAATCAGTCCCTGCCCTCATTCACTTAAGGTGATGATTTTTACATTCACAAATATTGTTTATATCAGCAGTTTAATTGTAAGTTATTATTCCATTGCATGATTAGATAACAATGTGTATTTATTTCCATTTGCCTCTTGATGTTCATTTGGTTTGCATCCAGTTTGGATATATTATTAGTGAAACTGTAAAAAGCATTGCTCTTCTTACCTCTGAGTAGATCTATCTATCTATCATCTATCTATCATCCCTAGGTTGATTGTGTTATACAGATATAGACACAGATATTTCCTCATATTTTTCTTGGGCCTATAACTTGGAGTGGTAATGTGGATTATAGAGTAAGCATATGTTTAGCCTAAGTTTATATATTGTTCCAATGTAGTTTGTTTGACACAATGTACTTTGGTTGACACTCTCGTCACCAGTGTAAGACAATTTCAAATATTCAATATACTTCCAAGGCTTGGCATTATCAATTTTTTGGTTAATGTCAACCTTGCTTGTGGGTATGTATGGTATTTCATTGTGTTTTTTAATTTGCAGTCATCTGATAGTTCTAAAGGTATCATACAATTATTAATACTCCTCTTGGCAATTTATATATGTCTTTTATATATTATTTAAGTCTTCTTTTGATTAGCACAGTGTGAAAATTTAATGATGTCTTATTTAGTGTCCTGTTTTTAAAATATTTTATTTATTTTCAGACAGAGGGGAAGGGAGGAAGAAAGAGAGGGAGAGAAACATCAATGTGTGATTGGCTCTTGCACACCCCCTACTGGAGACCTGGCTTGCAACCTAGGCATGTTCCCTGAGTGGGAATCGACCTGATGACCCTTTGGTTCTCAGGCTGGTGCTCAATCCACTGAGCCACATGAGCCAAGGCTAATTTACTGTCCTTTCTGATGTCTTGATTAAGAAGGTTTGACCACAATAAGGTCATAAAAACATTCTTTTACATTTTCTTACATATGTTCTATTATTTCTTCTTTTATATTTGTTATTATCTTAAATATGTTTTCCTGTATGTTATGTGGCAAGGGTAATGGTTACTTTTTTGTGATTTTTGTTATTGTTTTTTCTCATGATATTAAGCACACAGACACATGTATCCACACACTCATTTATATAAAGTTTAAAATTATGTATAACTGTTTATGATTTTAGAAGTTAGGTAGTGGTTGCCCTTGAACAGAGGAAGAGTAGTCAGGGTGCAAATTCATCGAACTGTGCAATTTCAGTTTTTGAAACTTTCTGTAATTTATGTTACATTTCAATGAAAATTTACGTAATGTGAAAAAGAATACACTTATGAGACCATCACAATGTGTAGAGCCTGTTTCCCAATTCACATAAACCAGCTTGTATAATAACACTTGTGGCATCACTGGGAAAATTTGAACATTTTTAGATAATACCAAGAAATTTTATTAGATAATACCAAGAAATTATTATTTATGTTATGATATGCCATTGTGGTTATGATTAAGGCTTGCACACATCTTTTTATACCTGTATAAAAGGTATTTATGGGTCAAACTATTCAGTATTTTGAATTTTCTTTAAAATAATCCAGGGAAGGAAAAAGTGTGTGTGAGGATAGGTATTGACGAAATAAAATGGGTCATACTGACAGTTAAATGTTGATAATTTTTAAACAGAGTATATCTTCTGTTTTCTTTACTTTTACTCCTGATCCACAGTAATTATGAGAAAAACGCGTGCTGTTTTAGGATGTTATATGCAGTAGTTTGTTAAGTAGCAATACAGAACTAATACAGTTACCATTAAATTACTGAGCATAAACCGAGTTGTTCTACTCAAATGTGTAATTAGCACAACAGTCAATGTCAGCTAATATTCTCATTCTATAGAACTTAATTTTGAGATTCAAACCAATGAACAGATAACTGAGCCAAATTCATATTTGATTCTGTCAAATTGCAAACTCCATGGTATTTCTCCTGAACTTCACCCCTCCCTGTACGGACAGACCAGGGCAACCCCTCAGTTCCAGGAGCGAACACCTGCCTGTGCTCACTGTCATGTCCCAGGGCAGGTGGTGATGCTGACTGCAGTTGGGTGGAATGCAAGCTCTCTGAAAGCAGGGAAGCACCTGAGGCTAAACAACATATACTCAGTCAAACTCCCCTGTCATGACTTTGTTCTGTCCATTTTTGTTGATGAAAATGTTCTTGTGGAAAGTGAACGCTATATAGGTAGCATAGGAAACCACTGGAAATCCTGAAAAAGAAAACTCAGGAAGAGAAACTGTCTTGAAAAACACAGATCTCTATAAATAAATTAATTACTATTTTAACATTTTTTTTTGAGGAATGCTTTAGTATATCAGTTCAAAATATTTATGAATTCTCTGTGAAGGGCACTAACTCCTGCTACCTAATAACTAAGAGAAGGCTTCGGTTTTAAAATGGTATTCTAAATTCATTAAATAGTACAGACACAAAAACTGATGGTCAAATGGAATACATTTCAGATGTATTATGAAGAGTAAAAAACCTCATTATTTTGACCTGGTTATCAAGATATTAAAAATGTCTTGTAATGACTCCAGTGATTACAAATAGCCCAGAGAGGAATACAATCTTTTAATCAACAAATAAAATATTCATAGGGGCTCTTGTCAGCTATCAAATTAAGTTATGAATCTAATTATTAGTCTAAGAGTTATTAGTAGACAGGTATGTGGTGCTTTTAGCAGGAAAATATTTCTCTAAGTGGTGACAGAAAGTTTCCATTTTTATACTAGGTAAAAGAGCTATCTACAGTGGTAAAATCCTAGATCATTAAAGTTTGAATGGGTATCTGGAAACACTAAAGACAAACTAGTTTAATAGGGTTATGGACTAACCTAAAGAAAAAGTCTGTGGGATAAAGGAAAGTCAGAGCTTTTGGTAATACTTAAGCCCATTTAAATATGCAGGGCAACTGGAGAAGCAGCTCCACACCTGGTCAGGGTTCGGGTAGAGGATTCCTGGGGCGCAGCACAATCCTCCTACATACCTTAAAGGGAATATTTGTGTCTAACAGTGTTACAAAAGAAATGTGACAATGCAGCCTTCTTGCAATTGAGGTTTTCTTGTGTTAAGTCCCACAGAGATTGGTTTGCTCTGGCCCTACCCCTTCTAGTTTCAGGCCCTGGGGGTGAGTATGAGGGTACCAAACATAACAGAAATGGCTACATTGCAATTATCATCTTAACTCAGTGCCTAAGAGAAAACATTGGCACAACATCTGGAATGAAATCAAAGAAGTGGAAACTAGAAGAAGCAGAAACCCACCAGATCTAGGTACAATGACAACCAGATTTTCCCAGAGGTAAAACTGAGTAATTTTATGGAAATCTATCCCTAATTCTGTTGGAAGCCAAGGAATATGAGTCTGGTGTACCAGGGATTTCAGGTTTAAGACTAGTGACATACATTTTTATGTTTGTATTTATTCATCTTTTGTCATTTCTCGATGTTATTTTGGTTCACTCTGCTGTCTGTCCACAAAAAAAAGAGTTTCCAAAATACATTTTAAAGACACGTTATTTCTATGAAATAAGGGTAGAAGGGAAGTTGAGAAACAGTCTTATATCATGTGGACAGACCAGATGATCTAAAAGTTGGTGTGGTGGACGGCGCAGAGACTGGAAATGAAAGCCCGGTGTGATGTATGGTGAAGAGGTAGTTTCGGCTATAATACACAGACTCGGTAGCACTTTAAGAAATGTCGACTTTATTCTACATGCAAATGAAAAGCTACCAAACGAAAACATTTAAGAGAGAAGTGTGGGGAAGAGGGGCAGGTGATGGTGTAATTCAATATGCATTTAAAAATTGAATAGACACAAATTCCAGTATAGTTTTAATAGAATTGTTGGCTTTGACAATTTATTTAACCCATTGAACCCTGTGTTAGTATCTTTAAAGTGTAATCACTTCCTGTTTATATTGCATGAATAATAAATAGGATAATGATTGAAGTGATTTTCAAACACTGCGTCACAAGAATTTTAATTACAGGTGATGATGTAATTCATTATGCTTTAAAAATGTTGACTACGTCTGTATTCTGAGGAACAGATTTGAAGGGAGAATGGATGAGGTGGGAAGCTACCTGAATTCTGAAACTATACCAGTAGTTTATTAAAGATGTACCTTAAACAAAAGTGGTGGCAGCCAAAATGGACAGGAGTAATTGGGTTTGGCAGGAGGCAAAATTGATAGGAATTTGTATATTCAAAGTTCTTTGAAATATATCATGTATACGGATAGATAACATTGGATGAAAATATAGGCAGAAAGAGTCCCACAGAGAAGGCTCATCCGACAGGGATGAGTAAAGGTGCACGTATATTTTGGGTAGAGCAGGGAGAATGGAATACAAGGGGCTGATACAAAATATTTCTAACTTGCAAATACTTGAAGGTAGAGAACATCCCCTACTCATCTTTGTGATACTTCAATAAGACTTTTCCAGACTAAGTAAGTGAGACTCTTGAGGAGGAGAGTTAAGAAATTCATATTTGCATAAATTCTAGAAAAGCATCTCAGAGAGTCAGACTGGCATTGATCTACAAACAAGACTTTCAAACACAGCCCTTCATGACCTCTGAAGAAATATTAAGTAAATACACTGAAGCACAGGTTCTATTGGAAATATTAAAAAGATAAAATATAAATAAGCAGCAACAGAAGTCAACCCTTAATATTTATACTTAATATTTGGGCCTTTAAAATTTAATGCTGTACATACTAAACCATTTTGTTGTATTTTGATAATACTTATGTTCAAAGTAATGAAAAAAATTGTTCAAAATTGTATGCTCTAGTTCTAGTGGAGCTTCCATGCAGAAAACAGCAGGGACCCGATGTATTTTAGTTACTGTTGCTTCCCAGTGCTGGATGGTGTGTGACACATAATAGGGGCCAAATAAACACACATAGAATAAGCAACTGTAACACAAATTGAGAAACTTTATTCTTTGTGTTTGAGAACAAAACTATTAAACTGCACTTGCTTAGAAGGGACATGTAGATCCAAATATGTGTAAGGCCCAGTTCCCAATCTGATAGTTTTTACATGTGGTGGGGGAGGTTGACTTATGTAAGACTTTCTATAGCACAAGGCAGCCCGTGCTCAATTAAATGTAGCTAAAATTATTATTAGACACAAATTCCAGTATTGCTTTCATAGAACTGTTGCCTTTGGAAATTTATTTAACCTCTTGAACTCTGTTTTAGGGTCTTTAAAATGTAGTCACTATCTGTTTATATTGCATGAATAATAAATGGAAAAATGAAGATAACCTTAATTGCAGTGATTTTCAAACATTGTGTCTCAAGAATTTTAAAAACACACAATACCTGACTATTTAGACAGAGGTACTGACTTCTTTTCCCTTAGCTTGTCAAATAAAAATTTGACAATAACCAACACAACAGTAGCTGTCTGGGGTGAATGAATCAAAACTATACCTATTTTTGTCAGATTAGCAAAAATATGTAGTATGTTTATTGATGTGCCACAGATTTTCAGTAATTAGTTTATGTGTGCCATGAAATAAAAAAAGGTTGAAAATCACTGCTTTCTTGTAATGCTTGGCTCAGAGTAGATGCCAGTACATCACACCTGGCTTTCAATGTCAATGACAACAAGCACTCCAAACCCAATTCACATTTTTTTAAAGATTTTATTTTTATTTATTTTTAGAGAGAGGGGAAGGGAGGGAGAAAGAGAGGGAGAGAAACAACAATGTGTGGTTGCCTCTCACGTGGCCCTGGCCCGCAACCTAGGCATGTACCCTGACTGGGAATCGAACCGGGACCTTTTGGTTCCCAGCCCGTACTCAATCCACTGAGCTACACCAGCCAGGGCCAATACACATTTTTAAAAGAAACAGAATTTGAAGCGACCAAGCAAGCATCAGACCCAGACTCAGCTATAGTTTTAATGGGAAAAGTACACAGCAAGCAAAAATGGCTGTATAATACAAACAAAGAAATGAAGAAGCTGATAGGATTAAAAGGAAGTGCTAGAAGTCAAAACCAATGTAACAGAAATGGAATATGCCTTTGGTGGATTTGTCAGTAGATTGGGAGTGACTTAGGAATGAATCGGTGACCTGGAAGATATGTGAATACAAACTTTGCAAACTAAACTTAAATGAGAAATAAGAATAGAAAAAAAAAAGAAAAAGAAAAAGAACAGGGTATCCAACTGTGGGACAATTTCGAATGGTTTAACATGCATAATGGAAACATCCAATGGAGAAGAAAGAGATAGGGGAGCAAAATAAATATTTGAAGTAATAAAGTGTTGAGATGTACAAAACCATAAGTCCAAGGGAACACCAACTTGTATAACCTGTATACATACTAAAAAATTGTACTTAATTGTATCATAATCAGATATCAGAAAACCGAAGATATGGGAGAAAGAACCTTAGCTGTAGAAGGATAAGAAAAATAATTGTATCACACTTTTCATCAGAAAACATTAAAGCAGGAAAAGAATAGAGTGAAATAATTTAGTGTTGAAAGAACAATTCTACAATTCTATACTCATTGAAAATGTCCTTCAAAAGCGAAGAAGTATTTTGGTAACAAAATACTTAAATATAAATGAACAAAATATGTACAGGATTTATATGCAGAAATTCATAAACCTTGAAGAAAGAAATACAAGGCCTAAATAAATGGAAAGATATTCTGTGTTTAAAGAATGAGAGACTCAATATTTTTAAATGTCAGTTCTATCCAACTTGATGTATAGATTTATCATAATTGCAATAAAATTTCAGCAAATTATTATGAAGTTTTTAACAAACATATTCTAAAATTTATAGGGAAAGGCAAAAGACCTAGACTTATCAACACACTACCTAAAAAAAAACAAAATTGGAGAAATGAAAAATTCCATTAAAATGGCAAAATGATCTGAAGTCACTTAAAGAAAATATAGAAATGGAAAATAAATATATAAAATATACAGATATTCAATATTATTTTATTTGGGAATTGCATATTAAAGTAGGAGTGAGGAACCATTATATATGTATTAGGCAAAAAAACACAAACAAACAAGCAAAAAAACAACAAATGCTGGTGAGTAAGCACCAGAAGCCCTCCGTTTGTGGTAATACAAAATGGTAAAGCCATTTTGGGAGATAGTTCAGTAGTTTCACAGAGCTAAATATAGTCTTACCCTAAGGTGCAGATAATCACTCCTTAAATATTTTCCTCCTTGTTCTGAAACCCTATGTCCATGCAAAAACCTGCATATGAATATTTATAGCAGTTTTATTCATATGCATGAAACTAGCAACCGACTAAGATACTTTTCAATAGGTGAATGGATAACAAGCTGTAAATACACTCATACACTGGAACATTAGTGAGTAATAAAAATCTATTGCTATTAAAAAAGACACAGGGATCTTAAATGCATATGGATAGGTTAGAAACATCCATGTGAAGAGGCTAGATACTGTGTGATCCCAATTTTAGGACAATCTGAAAAGGGCAAAGCTACATAGCATTAAAAAGATCAGTGGTTGCCGGTTTGGGGAAGGGTGGAAGAAAGAGTTGAGTTGGTAAAGCATACGGAAATCTCAGGGCTGTGAAATTATTCTGTAGGATACTTTAATGATGGATACATGACATTATGCATTTGTCAAAACACATAGCATTTATAACACTAAAAATAAAACTTTATGTAAAATTTTAAAAATTATTTAAAGTAGTTTGAGGGGTTCCATAAAGGCATGCAGAATATCATAAGAGTGTGTAAATGCATTACAAATATATAAAGCAATGTTACTGAAGGTGATGTGGACAAAGGTGTTAAACTAAATACACCTTTAGTTTATTTAGGAAATGAGTGGAATTTGGAAGATCCGAGGCTTAAGGAACAATCACCTGATCAATGAGCTTGTTTCATATGGGGTGTGCCTTGATAACTCTAACACTTCTATGCAATCTCCCTATACTGGAGCTGAACAATTAATTACATGGATGGCTGATGGTGGGGGCAAGGTTTCTCACTGTTAGAGTTTGATTTACAGAAAGCAAGAAAAGGAAGCTGGATTTTTCCATTTAGTATGAATTAGGGTTGGAGAAATCACTACCAGCTCATATTATTTTAATATTGATATAGATGTTTACATATATAAATATTTGTAGATATGTGTATATATAGATGGTAGTATATATCTACGTATTCTCTTTCTCTGTTTGCTGAGAAGACTTAAAAACAGCCACATTCCATTAGCAATGAGCATAGTAGTTCCAGATCTTGGTTTTCAATTTCATTCTTCAATAAAAGCAACCAGGGATCCCCAGGAAAAAAATGTCTTATTCAAGACCGAGGCAGATATATATTAGATGAGCCTGGAACATCTTGAAGTATAAGAATGTATAGGGAAGTGCTCAAAAAATAAAACAAAAGTCATAGTTTTTTATACAAAAAGCACACAGGAGTCCACTGATAGAGCTCTTAGTAGCCAAAGCTGGGACAATTTGAATAACAAAATAAATAAAGTAGTATTGGATTATAAGCCAAAGAATAAAATAAATACCCAGCAGTCCATACTGATAAAAAAATTAAATATATGAGGTCCGCCCACAAGTATCCAGATGTGTACTATGAAAAATAGACATTCGTTAAAGACGATAGAAAATACAAGAAACATTGTACATAGGACAATAATTCCTCAGTCCCCTTCAATGTAGGCACTTTGGAACCTCACACAGTTCTCCCAATGTCTCTTTCACTGTTCAAAATGCTCTGAAAAATCCTTTGTTGGAATTGCCATCAGCTGCCCCATTCCTTCTGCTCTGGTAGCAGAAGCCACAGAACGAATGTTGCCACAACACGTTTCATACCAAGATCCTCCATCGAAATCTCAGACACAGTTGCGGTTCGAATCCCCAGATCAGCTTCTAGTTCTCGCACTGTCAGTAGCTGATCTTTGTTCATTGCGGCCTGTCCACGTTCAACATTCTCAGTTATTCTGCTTGTTGCAGGCCTTCCAGAATGTGGGTCACTTTCAACAGATTCTTTTTTTTTAATTATTTTATTGTTGTTCAATTACAGTTGTCTGCATTTACCCCCCCACCCCACCCCAGGCAAACCCACCTCCCTCCCTTGCTTCCACCCTCCCCCTTGGTTTTGTCCATGTGTCCTTTATAGCAGTTCCTGATATCCTTGTCCCACTTCTCCCTTTCCCCCTCCCCTCTGGTTACTGCCAGAATGTTCTAAACTTCATTGTCTCTCGTTCTGTTTTGTTTCTCTGGTTGTATTTTGCTTGCTTACCTCACAAGCATCTTGGCTGTGACTGATCTGAATTCCCCGGTAGCTGATCTGGCCTCGGTGCTCAGTTTAAAATGCTGGTAATCAAAATGCTAACAAAACTGGAAGAAAGGTGGATGCAAATAAATGAACAAATGAAGAACATGATAAAGATAATGAGGGATGATCTACAGGGAACCAATAGGGAGAAAAAGGAAGTTGGATCTCAAACCAATAGTGTAGACCAGAAGGAAGAAATAAGAATTCAAAAAAATGAGGAGGGTCTCAGGAACCTCAGAGACATTTGTAAACGACCCAACATCCGGATCATACGGCTGCCAGAAGGACAAGAGGAACACCAAGAAATTGAACATATTTTTGAACAGACAATGAAGGAGAACTTCCCAGATCTGGCAAAAGAAATAGGCTTCCTGGAAATCCAAGAAGCTCAGAGAAGCCCAAAGAAGCGGGCCCCAGAGAGGAACACACCAAGGCACATCAACAGATTCTTGACCATCTTTGAAGCATCTGCGCCGCCCTCTCATTTGTGCTGCACTCACTGCATCTTCCCCGAAAGCCTTCTGACGCCTCCAGATAGTTTCCATGGAGGAATGTTGAAGCGTAACACAAAATTTGATGCAGATTCATTGTTCTACTTGCTCAGTCATTTTTAATGTGATGGCCACACGGTACACATGCTCACTCAATGGCATCTACTGCCCCCCGCTGATTAGTACAGAGAAGTCATTGTTCACACATGCACATCCCAGTCCACTCTCCTTGGCAGCCAGGTTATATCGATGTCACACATACTATTCTCATTATATTAACAATGGCTGGATTTTTTCCAGACAGACCTCATAAATAGGAAGAAGAGACAAATCTCCCATGAAGAAGAATTCCAAATAACTTTTTGTAAATATTC
>PVJI01011912.1:0-53949 GCA_004026765.1 Micronycteris hirsuta | reverse complement strand
TGGGTTTTTAGTACACATGTGACATTATAGACATTGTCTCCTACTTCACATTTTATTCAATAACATAGTTACAGTCTGGCTGCCACTTCCTAAATGACCTCAGACTCTGACGTGCGAGTGACTTGTCAAACCAAGACAGAGAATAACCCCACATGCTAAATGAACTGTGAGCAGACAGGCAAGAGGAGCAGATGTTTAATGGGGGAGCAGAACATGTGGAAGGGAGATTTTCTGCTCTTCAGAAGCACTGTAGCACTTAAAAACTACAGTACTGGAAGAATGCTGTTTAATTCAGTACTTGAGTTTTAAATTGCAAAATGAAAATCTGTCCCTTAAACCAATGTAAACAATATAAAGTCCTTAAAGGAAATATTAATATTCTTCTCTTTCTCTTAATACCATTCCATTAAGCACTATCAATGATTTGGTTTGCACACAGCATCCAGCAGAAGTAAGGGCTGCTTGAGTGTGAGAATACTGAGAATATTGAGAATACTTTCTCGCATTAGAGATAAAAATAGAAAGGAGAGAGACTTTTAGTTTTGTATGTGTGTATTTTATTTTGTTTTTATATAATAGCACCTGAGGACAATGGAATGTATCTTTACATAGTAAGTTGCTAAAATATTTAGTACTGAGCCCACAATTGGGGAATGAACGGGTACCATCTTCTGGACGACAGAGTGGGCCAAGTGGTGCTTGTGTGTGTGTGCGCGCGCGTGTGCGTGAGGAGCCACACAGAGCCTTGGGTCAAGCTGTGTGGTGCCTGTGTACTCAGGTGTCCAGGATGCATGTGGTTTAAGAGGCTCCGTGATGTCCATCACTGCCTCCCAGGAAGGATGCCACAGATAAGTGTTGATCTCACTTGCTGGGAAGGGATAAGGTTTCCTCTCTCTCCCATAAAGTGTGAACAAAAGCACTTACACCTAATTTAATACTGCTGCTCTCAGGCACACCCAGGAGCACTGTGCTTGTGAAGCTTGTGAAGACAGTCTCACGATCTTGCCGTCGGCCGGGTGACACCACGTGTCTCCTTCCGAGGGGAATGCCGCAGGCACCTCGATGAGAAACCGGCTTCAAGAGCAGTGTGTGTGGTCCACGAGCAGCGTGTACGTGGAAGGGTCTTATCCACACAATCCATGCCTTTTCATGGCTGCCGTGGCTGCTGTTAAAGAGCAAAATTGAAGGGGCTCTGCAGAAAGAGTCTTCAACCGTGAAACGCATTTGATTTCCTCGCAAATGTGTTAACATTCTAGAGACGTGAAATACAAAGTAGAAATAGTTTAGTGTATGGAACACGGCAAAGCTTGGGCCAATTCTAAGTTAGGAAATGATTAAAAACACTGGCAATGGATCGTTGCTTTATGACAAACAGGAAGTTATATTTGACCTTGTTGAACTCCCCTGTCAATGATACCTGGCCTTGAAATGCCAAGTAGTAAGCAACTGGTGTGTTGTCTCCTTCCATCAAGTGAGACACACAAATTAATGATCTGAAGTGGTATACGCAGTCAATATTGTGTATATCACCTGTTGCAACAGACACTCTTTACATCATTTAGTAAGATCTATAATGTCTAATCACTGGATTGTACACCAGAAAATAATACAATATTGTATGTCAACTGTAGTTGAAAAATAAACAAATCATATCAAAGGTAACCAACAGCCAGAAAAAAAATTGGTTTTTATTACCTAATATAACAAACAACAGATTCTAATAGCAACATGAACTTGTAAGTTAAAGTTTCAAAAAATTTTACTCTTTACTGCAGATATTCAACCTCATATTATCTCTAAACTATTTGGGATATTTTTGTTTAAATTTATACTTCCTTTATTATTTATATATTTTCAGATATTCCAAATGCTTTATTTTTATTTTGTTTGACATCTACATTTTATACCTTCCAATTTTCCGCATGTGATTGCAAATGAATTTTGCTGACAAGTAGATAAGATTTTATAGTTTTAATTTTCTGTGTAAGTTTCTCTTGATCAATAGCAGTAATTCAATAGTGTTAGCACAGGGCCTTGAATAACCTTTATGTGCAAAATATGATCACAGGCCACAAATTATGTCAACTTGATTTTCTGTATATTTCAGGAATATGATACATGTTTAAAGCAGCCAAAGAAATTGCTAAAAATTTCCAATGCATCCCTCAAAATTTACTTGTAATATTCTATCCCAGTGATACTTTCAAAAACAACTTTGAAATTAAAGTATATCTTTAAGTTTCATATAGTTTTCCTTGAAGGTATTAATGATTTAGTTAGTTATCACAGAATTTGGTTAGTTTTACCCTACTTAATTATTTCAGTATATGACATTCTTTCCTGTTTTGTACCAAGGAGATCTAACTTGCATATTATGTTTTCGCAAGTATACAACAGCCCCAAAATGTAACACTTTTCAAAACAAAGATAATGATTTAAAATACACATAGGCTTTCATAAACAGTAAATCTTTAAACAATAAGCACCCCACAAGAAGGAATGAATGTAGTGTAAAAAATTAGTGTTAGTTCCAGCAAAACCAAGCACACTTATAAATACCCACCTTTAGCTCTCAGATTGTCACCGACACGCACTTGAAAGTGTGAGTATTCCAATAAACGTGTCTGCAGGAAAGCATCTGGAGCCGTGTGGTCACAACTGTGGGTGTCTCACCGAAAGCAGACACTGCCGTGTGCTGGCGGGAGTGGGGGTGGACCTGACTATCACATTTTTCAGTTCGGTTTCATAAATTTTAAATTAGTCCTTCTCAGTGAATCATTAAGTTTTTGTTTATCAGTTGTTCAAACTTATGTTGAAAAAAGCCTGTATGCTCCAAATCCTTCTCTCCAAAAGCAGTATGTTGTGCTTAACAGAGAGAATAGAGCACTTCACACATAATCCCGAACTGCATTGTGTGTGCATGGCAGTGAACTAAGTGCCGACAACGAAAACGTGTGTGTGATTAGAATCTAACCTAGTCAAGCCATGTTAACGACAGCTGAGTCAAGAGGGCAGTATATTCATTTTGAAGAAATATCAGTTTATCAGAAATATTTTACTTTAATGTTAATGCCGAATTCTTATTTTCGTGCTAAGGATGTGAGAAAACAGTCTCTGTGATGCATTGGATTGTTTTAAGTATTATTGGGCCAAAAAGGTTATCCTGCCTCCAAGTTTCTGGTTTTGTTCTTTGCATGTCTGTTCGCGCGGTTGGTGTGAATGAACGAGGTAGTCTGAACCAAGATACAGGAAGGATACGATGTTGCCAGTGCTTTTCTCAAGGTCTTAGAACTTTTGAGAAGCCGTTAAGCATTTATTCCTCAAGACACTTACTGAAGATGGTTGCTGCCTTTTAAACACTTCACTGAGCACTCAAGTAATTATGTATATGTCATATACACGAGCCATCAGTCAACATGTCCCAAACACTGGTTCTCTTGATTGAGATAACACGGTCCTTAGCCTTTCCACAGGACTTTATCAGTAACTGTTGTTTTAATAACAAGTTTGCAGGTACAAGTATATCAAGCTAGATAGAGAGACGAGTTTGAAGGTTTGTTGAGATTAGGAAACAGGGTGAAAGCAGAGATGGCTGAGTTCCCACACCTGAGTTCTTAGCCTCTGACCTGAATGACCCCTAAGCAGGGGCTAGAAAGCAGCGGGAAAAGTACCTTCTTTTTCTCTCTCATGCATTTCTTTGGACGTTTATTTTTCTGTATAAAACAACTTCCTCTTCTCTCCAGAAAACACAGCTATTCTTAAAATACAAATGTCCACATTTTTGTACAATTACTTTGTGGATAGAGATTTTCATTACAGTCGGACCAATGGCATGGATTCTGTCAAGGCCTAAGAGCAAAGAGGGAAAGGGAGAGAATAAATCCGAGAAAGATTATTGGAAATAACCACAATTACTAAAAAAATGTACTAAACTGTCTCATGATCCTGTTACTCATGCATCATTTAAAAGGTTCAAATATTAGCCAAATAAATATCTGGAGTTGTGATAGGGGACTCAAGAGCTAGAAAATTTCAGTTTAAGGTAAAAAGTTATAAGCATAGCAAGTAATGTATATATTAAAGCCTTTGTTTCAGAAACTACAGATAAGGCCCATCTTGGCTCCCAGGAAAGCAGCCGACCTCCTGGGGCACTGCTAAAGATTATGCCTGAGGACACCTGAAGGCATCCAGGCCTTTGTGTTCCAGGGAGAGAAAGACTACCACCCGCCCCTGGGAACAGCTAACTACCCAGGACAAGAATGTTGCAGCGTTGCTCACCTAATCTCCTGAAGTTCAAAGCCCGCATACCGCACCTTGTTTACTCCCTGGTACAAAAACATCAGCCTGGACAAAGAGAGGGGAAGATGGTCTGTGAGGGTATAAACCCACCATCTTCTCAGATCTCCGGCCATTTGAATAAAGTGCCCATAAAGATTCAATTGCTGTCATTACTTACTGGGTTTGGTAGTGACAGGCAGCCCGAATGCCAGTCTGTTTTTCGGTTACAGTTGGAAGGTATTTTTGCATTTGTGGGAATTAGGCTAGTTACCTTCTTTTACTCTTCCAACTCAAATATTCTAACACTGTAGGATTATTCTATAGAGTACACTTAGTAGATTTAGTACATTTACTTGGTATCTTAGAGCAGGTAACTTCTCTAATGCAAATACTGTTTTATAGGCAAGTAAATAGAGACACGAAAAGAGTTAAAGAATAGAACTCAGTGTTGACCACACTGAGGAAATGTACACTCAACTCAGGGGTTTGCTGGGGAACGGTGATCGCTACATGTAAGTGACCATATATGAGATTTTGCACAGAGAATGCGTTTTTACTGTGTTCAAACATCTTTTTTTTCCATAAGGAAATGACATGATTTTCGAATACTAAGTGATATTCCAGTTCAGTAAATAATGCAGTCTAGTTTTTAGAAATTGGCAAAAATTTAACCTTTTACAAAGTCACAATAGCTACCAATATGCAGTTCCTCAGGGATTTTAGCATACAACGGATAACACATATATACAGAGATCATTTACCGGTGTTAATTATCAAGGAAAGAAAATATTTTCCCAAATGATCCCATAAAGCACATACATAAAAACTGAAATCTTTGACGGTATGGAGCTATGATTTACCAAATTCAAAGGTTTTCTATTTTGTCACAGCACCAAAGTGTAGAGAGTTTTATTTAACAAACTGACTTTGGTCTCTGTGAATGTCCTTTCAGAATCTGCTGGCATTGTGGCTCAGCAGTAGGAAGTTGGCCACGATTCCAACTAAAGCAAAGACCTGTAAAAAGTGCCATTGTTCTGTGGGACTCCGCTGTAGGAAGTAGCAATAAACAGTGTGTTGAAATGTAAATTTGCTTCAGATCCTCACAAGTCCTGCTCTCCAGGGACTTCACTTTTCAAAAGGTGTCTTCTCTGTTTACTACTGCACTTGTTCCATTGTGAAGCCCCTGGGCCAAGATTTGTAAATGATCAGAGGACTGTCACCACCGGGCTAATTCAAGCATGTCCTCACCCTTTTATGTTGTACCTCTTTCAACCCAGTACTAAGAGTGCATTTGGAAAATGGTGTGGAAGCCACTGCAAAATGCAGCTTTGAAATATTTCTAACAGCTCACTGTTACAAAAAGTTAATAACCAAAGCCATTCTTAAGGACAATAGAAGCCAAGGGTACATCACTCTCTATGTCCTCTTCAGCGCCCACTGCCCAGTTCAACGTATTTGTAAGGATGAGTTAAAACAAACATGGGGAGCAATTTTGAATTGAAAATTATTTAAAATGCAAATTATTAAGACTTCCACCTTGTTCACAGCTGCAATGATGATGGGGGTTAGGTAATGCAGAGATTGGTACTGTGAGTTTTATGAAGCTCAAAGTTTTTTCTTTTGAGCATCAGAAGCTATAGATAATTTTATCCTGAACCAGATGTAGTCACTATGTATTACATTTATTAACTGTACTGGAGACGAATGGATTTCTGAGTGCCTCTTGGGGCCCTAAGGGTTCCAGAGAAGTGTATCAGAAGCTAATGTGGATGAGAGAAAGGAGGAGTTTCTGTCTTCCAACACGATCCCTTCTATCAGCCAGAAGGAATCTGCTATGATCTGATTCACTTAACAGCATTTCCACATAAAAAGAGAATTATATAGTGAATATATATACATAAAAATACTACATATATATTTATATATAAATAGCCAATCAATCACTCTGATGTTTCATTATAAACCTAGAAAAGTCTCTACTTACAGGGAAACATCTACCTCTATATTAATATTCACCTCTGCATGTCTGCTCACACATGTGGCCTAGGCACAGGTAATTAATTACCGAGCCATCATTCCTGGTGTGATGAAGATGCTCCTGTTGTTACCTGTACCTGGTGCCCATGGCACACGGCGTGGGAGGCCACTGAGTACGTTGAGAAGCAGACGGAATCTGATTCATGGTGGAAAGGTATCGTTTTGGCCACTGTCCTGTGGGTAGAATGCAGCCTCTGAATGACGTCAGCAGTGCAGGCAGGGGATGACAGTCGCTTGAAGAGTGTGGCAGTATTGAGACTGACGAACAGTAGGTGGATTGTGTGCACATATTTGGAAGGAAAAATGAACTGGATTTCCAAGAGATTAACTACGGCATGTGGCGGCATGGGGGGTTCTGGGAGGAAATGTGTGGCACCCGTGCCACAGAAAGACCAACCAGGGTGTGTAGGGTGGTAGGTAAGGGGTGGAAGGGGGAGTAACAGACCAGTCAAGAATGATAGTGACCTTCACTGAGGCTGAAAATTGGGAAAGCAGTTTTAAATGGAAAAGTGTGTGTGTCCTTAAATCTTTACCAAAAGTCTTCATCGATAAGTCTAACGAGTATGCATCAGTCAGCTCTCATGACTTTCTTAAAAAAAATCCCTAACTTTGTGGCTTAAAAGAACATTTAAAAAATACTGTTAAAGGCTCCTAAGGCCCAAGGTAGGAGTGAGGCACAGCTGACCTCGGGGCTCAATCTCGCATCTGGGGGTACAATTGGCCCAAGTTAAAAAAAAAAAGCTAGAGTAAGAATGCAAGGCAGTATACTTTTTTACACATTTGCATAGGTGCTGGAATTAGGTATTTAAAATATGGAAGACTCTACTTTTAATAAAAATAACACTACTTAAAGTTTATATATTTAATATCCAAGAGTAACTCCCCTGTTTGAAATATAGCTTTTGGGAAATAAACTAAGTAAAAATTACATTATTTGAAATCCTCAAAAGACAGATGATTTTATGGTTTATTCTTAATTCTATCCCATGGCCATATTTAATTAAAAAATATCTTGTATCTTTCTTTCTTTAATAAGCTGTGTGTTCTCAAATCACATATACACACATACTCTGAGGCAGTCCCAAGATTTTTATTTCCTCTGACAGGTTTAATCTGTATTCAAAAAGTACAGTATATTATCAGAATATAAAACATTTGTAAAGATAAAGACTTTGAATTCATGTTAATTTTTTAAAAGAATTTTATCATTTGTTAGTAGGAGAATAAGTCCTCGGTGTTTTTGTCTTAAATACACCTTTTCCCTTAGTATTCTTCCCAAAACATAGTGAATTCAAACAGCTATTTACTATGCTTATGATTCACAGGGTGATTTATTCCAGTTTTATTGTGAAATAATTGACATCTAACATTATATCATTTAAAGTATACAATACAATGATTTCCTATATTCCTATATCCATATATTTCCAATATTCATTGCAACATGGATACCCCAATAAGTTTTATTTAACAGTAATCTCCTCACATAGTTAAAGCTACTTTTTCTGGGGCTGAGACTTTGGGATCTCTCTGAAGAACTTCAGATCGGCGACATGGGATGAGTGTTGCTGTAACAGTCACTGCGCGACTGTCTGTTACATCCCGGAACGTACTCATCATGTAACTGGAAGTTTGGGCCTTTCTACCCCTTCCCCCATTTCTCCCACTCCTCATCCCCGCCTCTGGCAGCTGTCAATCGGTTCTCTGTTTCCGTGAGTTCGGTTTCATTTTTTCATATTTCATATATGAGTGAGATCATACAGTGTTAGTTTTGCTCTGGTTTATTTCACTTAGCATAATGCCCTCTTTTTGTCTTTCACGTTTGGTAATTTAATTATAATGCATGTCTGCATAGCCCTGTTTGGGTTCAATCTTTGGGGGGTCTTTGGAGCCTGAAGAATCTGGATGTGTATTGCATGTACCCCAGTTTGGTAATTTTTCAGCTGTTATTGCTTTAAATATACTTTCTGTTCCTTTGTCTTTCTCTTCTTCTGTGATTCCCATAGTACACTTCCTTTACTTGTTCACCCAAAAGTCCCATAGACTCTCTTCCCTCTTGTTCATTTTTTTTCTTTTCTCTTTTCTGACTAATTTCAAATTACCAATCTGTGAGTTCACTGATTCTTTCTTACGATAAGTCGGGTATGTTATTGAAGCTCTCTAATGAATTCTGCACTTCAATCATTATTAAATTCTTCATCTCTGGGATTTCCTTTTTTTAAAAGAAATGGTTTCTGTTTCTTTGTTGCAGTTCTCATTTTGTTCCTGCATTGTTTTCTTGTGTGTAGCTGCCTTTGGGTTCTTGCAGTTCACAACTCCTTTAAGAGGACTCTTCTGAAGTTTTTGTCAGACAGTTCATGTGGTTAGTGGATCAGTGATCAGAGCTTTACTAGTTTTCTTCGGTTCCCCATAACCTTCAACTCCTTGCACTGTTATCAGTGCCTCTGAGTAAGCGGGCTCCACTTCCCCACTTCCCAGGTTTGCTGAGATTGTTCTTGACCAGTCAGTTCAGCTTGGGGTTCTGTCGGGTCAGCTGGCAGCACCCTCGGGCAGGTGCCGCTTGCCATTGGGGTCTCCATTTGGGCGAGGTCATAGCCCACGCTCTGCACTCAGGGGGTTCCCCTGGCTGGGAGCCCTTGGGTGGGACTGCTGGCTTGGTTCCCTGTCTGTACAATGATATCTGCAGCTGCCCAATGCTTTGGTAAGGTCTGTTCGCCAGGACTGGGTTACATTCTCAGCAGTGGACAGGGCTATGAGTTTGCATTTCTGATCAGGTAGGTCCATAGACCAGGCTCCGTGACCACTAAATGTGATGTATGGGCATCACAGCCAGGCAGGCTTCTCACCCAGCTCCCTGGATTGGCCCTGCCAATGGACAAAGCTGCTGGCAGGGTGCTCTGCTTGGGCGCCATGGTAAGGGAGGAAGTAGGATGGGCAATGCAGCATCTTGCTTCATACAGGGCTGGGAGCTGTATTCAGTCACATGTAGGGTTTTGAATTTGTTCCCCAGCTCTGGCAGGTCCATAGAACAGCCCTCATGGCCAGTGCAGCTCATTGGCTGGGGACCCACACCAGACAGATTTAGGACCTCGGATACCCGATATCCTCTGCCTGTTCGATGCTGTTTCCAGGAGGCTGTGGCCTGATCTCTGGCTTCATTTATCTCCCTGTTTACATCTCGCCTTTACAGAAAGAACTTTTCTGACAACCGTTCTTTATCCTCGGATCCCGTAATTATTCTACACACATGCATATTATCACCTCTCTTATCTATCACGTGACTTCCTTGCACCATCTGTCTCTCATCACTAGAACTTAAGCTCTGGGAGAGATCTCCGCTCTTCCGTTCGCTGCTGCAGTCCCAGACACTAGTGCCGCGCCGGCTCTGTTGTTGGCCCTCACTCAGTCATTTCTGAACAGAGGGATGGGCAGTAAGTTAGAGTCTGACATCTGGGAAAGTTTCTATTCTGTGACTTACGGTTAAGGCTTTGTAACTGCCCATACGTGCTTTTTTTCACATTTGATTTAAACACAAGGTTTGTCTTTCTACATAATCCACAATATGGCTGAAATAAATCATTATGAGGAAGCATCTGTACCATTCACACTGATACTGAAAAAATCATGAATATTTACATAGTTTACCAAGGTTCTTAATTATCCTTAGCAGGTGTTTTTAACACACAAACTCTTTTACATCACATATTTGGAATTTTATGGCGAGGTATACACTATCGAACATTTGGGGAGAATTGAACACCACAGGGCATGTGGGGTTGTGGCTCTGATCACTTTATTTGAGATCGAATTGTTTTCAGGATTGTTAAAAAATAAATGGCCGGTGATTAAGTGTATGCCAATATTCCAGAGACATTCTATTTAATTAAAAAAAAATAGAAATAATTCCTCCATAAGAAATTGGGTTCGGTTTACAAAATGGCATTTGTAACATTTCTGCCTATAAAATATTTTACAATATTACCAACATAGCACTGGATATATAATCTTGTCAGGACTAGAAGATGATTTGTGCTGATTAATATGGAAAACAGGAAATAAAGGGATAGCAAGGCACCACCGAAACTGAGGGAGAAGGGAGAAGCAGGCCCAAGAAGCCGGACCTGCCCGTCGCCATGGGAACGACTGGGCGGACCTTGGGGCTGGGGTTGTTGGGGCTCTAACCTCCGAGGCATCTTCTTCCTCAGTGGAAGTGGCCGCCGCCTCCGCAGAGTGATTCGCTGCCACATCTCTGGAGGAGCGGCCTCCTTGTCCCCAGCGGCTTTGGCTCCTCTACTCCTTTGCATTTCTCACCCAGGGGATGAACCCAGCATCCCCAGAAGGCGCTGTATTGACGTCCCCTGGGGCAGGGGCCATGCAAGGCCCCCCTCTTTGCTCGCTGGCTGCGTCAGGAGACGTGGTCCCCTGCAGGTCCCTGCAGGTGAGGCGTGGTGTCTGACCCACGGGAAGGACAGTACACTGCCACAGAACAACTGGCACTGTCTAGTTTCTGCAGAGGACATCAGAGGGGCATGGGTGGGAAAGGATAATGGGGGCGTGGGACAATAACCTAAGGGATGGGAAGTGGGGCGTGCCGAACGGCGTCACACTGGCTCACTAAGCAGAGGTTCTGCACGCAGTGCCGCAGGTCTGGGAGTGAGAATGGGCCCCGAGAAGGGGTGGTCAGCGGGCACAGAGCTCAAGCCAGCCTCCCGTGAGTGGGTTGGAAACGCCCACGTGCCCTGGGTAAATGTGGAGGGAGGGATTCGCGGGCAGAGGGAGTTTGGGCTGTGAGAGTGTGCTTTTCATTTCATGCCTGCACGCTGGTGCTGAGAGGGTGCGGAGGATGCACCCCCCCCCCCAATACTATGAGGAATAAATCTGTGAGGGGAGCCCTGGCCTCCTGGACCAGCTCTGTGTATATCAACATCTCGTTATCATTATTAGAATATATGAGATGTATGTACACAGAGACTATTTTAAATAATGTTGTGACCAAGTGAAGTATCCAAGGTCACAAGGAAATTAATGAGGATGTGAGCACTAAATTGTCATTTTTAAAAAAATTTAAATATAGTTTGTTTTAACCTACATGCAAAATATATTTTGTACTGTTCAATATAAAGTGAACATATGGAGTTTTTACCTGAGGACCATGAAATTTCTTCAATGTAAGATACGTTTTTTTATAATATATTTTACAAATATTTTAGAAAATATTTAAAATTTTTCCCACAGTTGGGTTAGACTAAAATTTGGAAATGAATTCTTCAAAAATACAAGCTCAAGAAGAACCTAAGTTGGGCAATGATGCTGAAAAATACCGTGTTTAACGGTATCACCCACATAAAGCAGAAGATTACCTGCCTCAAGCAGTGCTTATTATTTTTCAGTTTTATTGGGTAATGAGCTAAATGTCATGAGATCCATAAATCATTACTTCTTGTTTTGCAGAAAAGAATATAGTAGTAGATGACATTTCTTACATGGGGATTAAAAAAATAGCAGTTATTATTTTTCCTCTGACTTCATTATAGGAAATTTGGAATATAATGAATTTTAGGGAAAAATCAGCATTGTATGAAACTTAATGTAGATATTCTGGAATTATATTGCTCATGAAGAAATTCAGGATCCAGAATTACTAAGAATAGGATGTGGTAAAATATCTGGCATTCTTATACAAGCCTAATGTTTTCATCTGTAAAAATGGAATAGTAGGGATACATACTTCGGTGATATATTTGAATAAAACAATCAACATAAAAGTTCTTAAAGAAAAAAGTTTGATATTGGATGTGTTCCCCAGAAATTCTTGGCAATAAAAGCTTTTATTTTTATAAATAAGAGATAGATATCTAAATTTTTTTCAGTAGTACACATAAAAAATGAATTTCTTTTTGTTTACCACCAAAAATTCATGATAAAACATTGCATTATTTTCAGTTTGCCTTATTTTGTATATTAGAACTCAGTTTTTCTTGTATTAATTATTGTCATTTAAATAAGACTAACTCAATACACATATTTTATTACTTTTAGGTTGAATTTCAAATCCACAAACATTTAATGGCTATGGTGATAAAGACTGTAGTTTGATATTTTAGAATTCTGCCTTATAATTTTCTGATGTGGTAAATTATAGAAAATTACCATATACTTATTCTTCTCCTTCTCCTATACTGTTAGATAACTGATTATAACAAATTTAAAAAATAACCACTATTCATTTACCTTATGGATGTAAATTATAAAAACATCATGTTAATCTCTATATTTTGCATTATACTTATTAATGTTAAATAGTTGTCATAATACAGTAAATATTAGAGTGAAACTTTTGGATAAAAAGAATACAAAAAATTGCTAAATTTATAGAACATTAAAACATTTTGATTATTTATCCAAATACATAGTTGCTGTTTAACAAATTTTTAATTTTTCTTTTTTCATTTTTTAAATTATATATAACAAAACAATGTATATTTAGTTACAATATATAACAAATGATATTTAAGTATTGTTTTAGGTATATATATTTAGTTGTATATAACAAACAATATTTAAAAATGCACAAATCTTAAATGTAAAGCTTAAAGAGTTGACACTAAATGAATAGACACATCATTATTATAACACCACAGAGCAGTTATGGGTTGTCATCAGTGACCCATATCATATGCTTGTCCCTCACAATTATGGAATTGAACATTTATCATAAATATGCCTTGTCTGCTATCGAACTTCATGTGAATGAAAACATACATTGGATATTTAGTTCTGTCTTCTCTCTCTCAGTGAACTATTTGGGAGACCTGTCAATGATGTTGCCAGTGGTGGAAGTTCATTCATTTCTTTGCCCTAGTTTCCCATTAGATAAATACTCCAAAGTGCAATTATCTTCTGTACTGAGGGACATTTGGGGTGTTTCAGTTTGAGGCTTTTATGGATAATGCTGTCTGAAAATCTTTTACAGGTTTGTATTTTGCATATATACATGTGGATTTGCTTTAGGTATACGTGGGCTGGCATTGTTTGGCCATAGGCACACTTATGTTCCGCTTTGATAGATAGTTTTCCAGAAAGGTTGCCACAGTATACTTGGCCACCAACAGAGTACAGAGATAATTGTTCCGCACGCTCTCCAAGTCTTCGTAGTATCAGCCTTTAAACCTCAGCTGGAGAGCTGTATCTTATTGTGGGTTTAAGTCAGACTTCGCTATGAATAATTATGTTTAGCACTTTTCCCTTGCTTTCTGGCCAGAGGAAATTTTTTGTTGTTGTTTTCACTAAAACTCTTCCTCCTCCACTTTTTCCTCCATGTCATCATCGTTATTATTAGTGACCATTATTTGCTAAAGCATAATGAATCAGAGGCCACCAGGAAAAGCCTGTATGTAGCCTGACTAAGTCCAGTTTATGACTGGATACACCAAGGGACAGAACTCCAAGTACCCACAAAACGCCCTGCACAAGAGAGATTAGGGAAACATCTTTTCCAAGGTTTGGCTTCTCACCAGTGATTCTTGGGAGAGTCTCGGGGAGGCGGGACTCAGCGCCGCACTGGTCCATTTCTCTGAGATGGGCCGAGAAGCAGGGATTCGCAGGGGCCTGGGTCCTGTCGTGAAGCAAAGGCCAGTTACTGATGAGGTCTCACCAGCAACAGATGGGACTGGCCAAGTGGCCGAAGGGTGTCATTGATAAGGAAGCCATCGTCATTAAAGGAGTGGGTCACTAGGGCATGTCACAGTTGCTGCGTGACCTTGGGGAAAGCGACACTTGCAGTTAATTTCGCAGCTGAGTTTATCTGTGCCTGTTCCCCCTGTGTGATTAATGGCAGGGCTGCGGTTTCTCTTTCTCAGTCCAAGTTCATTTTCACTCTTTTAAGCCCAGACAGGTTTTTACTCTTTCATTATCTATTCTGCAGACAAGTCTTTATTGCTTTATGCAATGAGACTATCATCTCCCATTCTCTGGCTTTCCCTTTTCTTCTCTTGATAATGTTTTCTGATGAACAGAGAGCCTCAATTTTAATTAAGCAAAATTCATTAATTTGTAGTCGGAGTCAGTGTTTGGTGTGTCTTTTCAGAGAAATGCTTGCTTGGGCAAAGTTCATGAAGGCATTTTTCTATACTATCTTCTAGAAGATTGATTCATTTAACTTTCGTATCAAGTCTACAATTCATCTGGAATTGATTTCTGTGTACAATGTAAGGTAGGGATCTGGATAATGAGATTCAGTTTTTTCCTCTTTGCATATAAATAGCCATATTGTCCAATAACTTTTATTGGGAAGATTATTCTTTTCCGCTGTGTAACAGTGGCTTTTTCTTCACAAATCAGGTGACTGTGTATAGATAGGTGCGCGGCCTATTTCTGTTCTCCATTCTTTCCCATAGGTCTACTTAATATCCTTTTACCAATATTGCACCATTCTTTTAACTGTAGCAATATAATAACTCTCGGGGTTGACTAAAGTAACTCCTCTAACTTTGCTCTCATCTTCACAGTGCCTGACTGGAGATGATCCAACATTTAATCACAGGACACAGGATTTGGTGTAATATTTTCCTCAATTCAAAATACCCTAGACTTTTGATGAAAACTAGTAATTTTCTTTAAATCTATGCAAATCAGGGATTTGAGAGAGTGACAATCTTGAAAGAGTCACCTACAAACATATTGTGCCATATAGTCTCTTATTAGTATTTGTCTGAGCACTTTACATTTGCCTAAAGAATTCACACAGGTCAGCTTCTCTTGGTGAAGTGAAGGAGGAACGGAAGCTGCAAGGAGGGCAGACCCCCTCCCTTTCCCATGATTCCTGGCGCCTGCATTCCTGCTCGTGCATCCTCACTGGACTTTACCTTCCAGAGTCGTGGACTTCCATGTTAAATGCTTCAGTCTTCAGTGCGAACACATGGGCAAGAACAAACTTTTCCATCTTGTTTTGCACTGCCTCATCTTTCTCTCCTGCCCTATGCTTCAGCCCGGTGAACTCTGAGCCAGGTTTTATTGCCTCTCTGCCATGTGGCCGGCACTCCCTGTGAAGCTAATTGATGAATACTCCCCACCAATAAATTTAATCACAACTCCTGAAGTGATGGCGCACATTCAGAGGGCAATTATTAGTTTTGAGTCAGTTGTGCCTTTACTGTGAATCGATAGGTGACCAGACCTCATTTTGTCTTTTTAATTTTAATACACACTTATGTTACCTGAACCTAAACATTGTCCCATGTGCCTTTACTATTGTTTCTCATTACAGCAACAGCTACTTAGAGAGCATCTACCGTTCTTAGGATTTCTCCTAGATGCCCGCAGTGTGCAATCAATCATGTGCGCTACGTCTGACCATTCGTAGCTTAAAAATACATTTGTATTCAAATGGAGGATAAGTATACAGTTGCTGTCTTAAAATTGCAAAGTCTGGTAGATATACATGCACTAAGCCTTTGTGCATTTACATTTACCCGATTTTTCAATTTTAATAAAAGATTATAAAAATAAAATTATTACCATTAAAATTCAGGAATCATTCTGTAAATCAAGCATGAATTGGAATTAGTAAGAAGTCTTGCAAAGAAAACCACTCATTCTTTATGTTCCAGTGACTGAACATCTAATGATACCAGAATTATTACTGGCAGAAAAAAATGAGTTAACATTAACAGTGGACTAAAACCACTGACCTGGTTCATGCGACATAACCAAGTCAGTTAATCCCCTGATTTACTATTGGGTAAATAGGATGTGCGTTATTAAAAGTACTTGCAGGCCTTGATGCATGTATTGATAACAAAGTCACAGAAAATATAAAAAATCACTTGGATCAATTAATCAGTCAGTTAATGAAATGCTAATGCCTTTACGTAAATGATAAAAGCTACAGTCAAGTTCACTCTGCATGTTGCATACATGGCTTCTAAAACGCTAGCCTACAGTTATATTATTTTAGACAAAATTGATCATGAAAATGCGGATACTGTTCTGTGGTGAGATAAACACGATAATGAAACATATTACTTACCGGTTTGTAACACTTGCTTTTACAAATGTGCCTTCACAGTTCTTGTCCGTTTCTTTAAAAAGTGACCCACCAACAGCACTGCCCCAGGCGCAGTCGAGCCCACACCAGCTTCCCGCCTCTCTCCCGGGGACGTCAGTGCCTCTGGAGGGGCGCCCATGCCTCCTGCTGTTGCTCGGGGGGCGATGACAGTTATTTTCCTTCTGAGTTCGCAGGGCACCGCCATCTCAGCGTGCAGTTCGACAGCTGAAACTTTGCCATTTAAAGGTCAAAATCTCTTTTTCAAGAGGGAAACAGAGAAACACTTCCGTCTTACCAGACATTTTTAACTTCTCCAAATATGTGAGAATATTGTCAAATCATAAAAGCCTTCAATTTAAGGTATCACAATGTATTCTTTTTTTTTTTAATGATGAACCTAATAATTCAGTTATGTCTGTGGTCAGAAATCAAATAGAAAAAATGACCCGAAAACAAACACAAAAAGTTTAGAGAAGAAATTCAAGACTCAGAGTACCTCTATATGATGAGATACTCAGAATCATCAGGGAAATAAGAGATATTATTTTAACCCTTGTAGGACTGGTAAAAATTCAAAAGCTGAATGGCACCAAGTACTCCTAAGGATGTGGAGATGTTGCATCATCATGCACAGTAAAAGGGAGCCTTTCAGAGATCGGTAATAATGAGTATGTTAGTTAGCTTGACTAAGTTGTTAATTATTGCACAAGATATATTTATATCAAAATGTCACACTATCCTACGATTTTTAATTTGTCAGTCATGCTCTTTAAAGCTGGGGATAATAGAACACTGGCCACAGCTAAGTCATGTGACTAACTTAAGTCTTTCTAATTGAGATCCAGAGGGGGAAAAAATGCAAAAAGATGAAAGGAAAAGTAGTTGATTAGGAAATACGAAATCACAAATAAGACAGAACAGAGTGCAAGGCCATACTACCAACGTGATGTGTTTGAAGAATATATTAATACCTGTTCAACATTGTTTATTTTTTTGTACGGTGAATAGTTCAGCTGCCAGGAGTCGGCAATAGCGATAATAATTGAAACGTTGCGTGCATCTTTCTCTTCATCGTTCAAGGGTGTCTCCCGTACTGGGTGTTTCCAGATCGCTTGTTTCACACGCTGGTCACTGCTGTGACTAATTTCACGATGTTCAATCAACAGCCCAGCACTTCTTCAACTCATACAGTTGGGAGAAAATTAAAGTGGAGTTTTATGGGTTCATTTTGTGTATAAAACAGATTTGAATACTCAGTAGGAAGCATATTCCGTATTTTATTTCTCATGTCTCACGTCTTCCGGGTTTGGTGCCTTACATCCAAGTTGTGGCACTGCTCTGTAACCGATTTGTCAATTTTTCTGCAGTCAGGTCCATGAACTAGTGTTAGTGAAGCACTTTTTTTCCCCTACTAGTCACTCAAGAACACTCTAAGAAGTATTCCGGAAGTCTGCTGGGTAATAATATTTTATTGTCATTTTTAATGCCAGCTCATGCACATTTTTTATGGCCTTGCTAAATTATATATTCCAGTTCATTCAGAGGTTTAAACATTATATATTCCAGATGGTGATTCATGCTGTGCGGCAAACAGCATTATGCCTGGTGCAGCCGTCATAATGGAAGTATTATAAAGTGTTGTGCAGACATAAAATCCAAACCTAAACTGCAAAATTCACCCAAATCGAGGATGAGCAAGGAGAAAGTCAGTATTAAAAGTTTTGCTAGAAGACAGTCTTTCTACATATATATATATATTAGACATACTAACATATATTTGCAGAGGTCTACGAATTGGTCAGCCCATTGCTATCTGTAGCCATTCATTTATTCAGGCCAGTGAAGTACTCCAATGTCCCAGGCAGACAGCGCGGAGCATAATAGTCCGGCTCCTCACTGGGGAGAGGGGAGGGTCTTATTTTATATTTGATAGAAAGGTATTTCTTTTGAACTTCTTCCTGCTTCGTAACAAGCCAGATTAAGAAACCCGAGTGGGGGGTGGGGCGGGGGCGGGCAGGGTTTATCACTCTGCTCAAGATGCTTTTCCTGACTGCAGCTGCAGTGGGAATTGACCGACAGTCTACTCCCGTGGAACCTTGCGGGTTATAAAAGCCAACTGTGTTGTCCACTGAACAGCAGTTGGTAAGGTTGTGGAGCTGACCCATCGGTGTGCTGGGGCAGGAAATGGCAGCCCACCCAGCTGCAAAGATTGGATTATGCGTGTGTCTGTTCACTCAGCCTACTCTTTGGAACGGCCGGAGGTAGCGGCCTTCAGGAAGTGTAGAGGTGTCAGCCAGTAACAGAGTGATCCGAGCTTAGAACCAATCCAGGCAGACATTCCATTGTACTGTAATTTCTTTCACATAGAACTGAATGGAAGCAAATCAATCAGAAGCCTCCTGAGTTTTTGAAGGAATTGTTTTGTCCCCAAAAGGCTGTAGCTCCAAAGAGTGTGATTGTTTAAATCCTTAGGGGAACCAAAGTCTCATAACCTACACCGGCAGGGGGTTGGCTGTTAAAACTCTGTCCCCCCACCCCGCCCAAGGAAGGCAGACTCTCCACTGTGTGTACCTTGGGTGTGGGCAGAGTGGACAGGACAGACCCTGGCATAGAGCAGAGCCAGGGTCCCTTAAGGGAGTTTCTCCAATCCAGAGAGAGAGAGGGGAAGGCTTCGTAATGCCCTCCCGCCCCCCAGCAGACTACCTAGGTGACCGAGAGCTTCACTGTGGGGCCCCTCCTCCCTTCCTTAATTGAGCTGTTATTTCAATCACCCTCTACTTCAGGGGTGGAAGGCAGCAGTTAGGAGTGAATGTCTTGGTTGATGTCCATCACAAACACAGCAGATGATTCCAGTGGAGGGAATTGGGTGGAGAGTAACAGGGGACGAGATTACAGTGAGGTAAAGGATGCGTGATACCCACCCAGACGGTCCCACCCCGGCAGATACTGAGTGCACGCCAGCTTGGCCTGTCAATTCTGAAAAGCTGGGGAGAAATGAATCCACACTTAAAAAGAGTGGAGAACTCCAAACGTCTGCTGTCGGGGTTCAGGTGTTTAAAATCAGTACCACTCCTGCTCTGCTGTCGCTTCCAGGTTGCGCAGGAATATACTTTGTGCTATGCATCGGCTGAAGAATTCGGTGACCTGGCTCCTGACTTTGTGTCATGCTAACTTTTACAGTCTCCATGCCAGGCAGTGCATACGTGGAAAAAAATAATGATTCCAGTTGTGCAACCATAAGGCACTCAACCTATTCTTTAAAAAAAAAAATTCAATCTCTTATAATTTTTGACCACTTTCAAAAATAAAGCATTACTATAAAGTTTGAAGACTATATTTTATAGCAGATTTCTTACAAAACTCAGAAAATAATTTTGGTACTTTACCTACCAGTGTCCCCAGGGCTAGCTTACTTTTTGTGCTTGGAGAAAATCATAATAAATTTGAATTCTGCAGCCTCATAAAAGTTGTCACTCATTCAGTCTCACATTTCTAGAGGCAAAGGGTTATTGAGCTACTTTAGCTGGGACGGTCTGGGCTCCGGTGACTGGTGCACCCTACGCCTTGTTCCCCAGGAGTTAAGTTCAAAGCCACCTCATCGGTCATCACCCCTGTAGGATTCCTCCGTTCTCCTGCGTCCAGTTCACTTTACGAGTTCATTGTTAAAAGACCTTTATCTCACCCATTTTTGTAGAGTTTCACAGCGGCTGAACTGCGTCATTAGCTGGGATCCTCTGAGCTGTGGACCAAAATCAATACCGAGGGTGAAAGGGTCTCTGTGATCCTGCCTGTCGTGTGGCTTGGATTTTGTGCACTTATGCCAAGATTTGCGGTTTTCTTTGGCGTTTCAGAGAATTACTATTTTATATTTCTCTCCAGCAAAATTGTAAAAAAAAAAAAAAATCCCAGCTCTTTCTCATTGCAGGGAAATGAATATTCTAGGATTGGAAGAATATCACAGTCCATCATTTCAAGAAAAATTATCCAAGTCACCTGTGACTCTGACAGCAGAATTTTGCTCCCATCTCTTGAAAAAATTCTGTGTGCTTTGAAATTCACAGCTGACATGAAAAAATCATAGCAGAGAATGAAAGTGCCCCGTTCACTACATGAGAAGCTAATGATTCGCTGGGCATTAGCTGTCAATGTAATATTGATTAAATAGAAAGAAAATAATAAAAACACAAACCACTAAACAGGATTTGAAATTTTAATATTCTAAAAATTATTTAAAAAAATATGTTTTTTTACACTGGAGATTTCAAGGCACCTGGGTTCCGGGTTGATTGTACACATCTGAGATTTAAGAAATTCTATGGCACAGGAAAATTATAGGACATTAATAGTTATAATATTTAGATATGGTATATCAAAGAATTAGGGAATAGAATGAATCGGATAGAAATTAAGTCTAACATCTAACAGAAATACAATTACTATTTTAAGATCCCTTAAATGAAATATAAGGTATTGAAATAAGGTACTGAGATTCCTTAAATGAAAAATAAACTGAATCTCTAAGGTGGTGTGATTGTTTTAGGATAAAAAATCAACAGTGAGGATACAGGGACAAATAGTTATTGATCAGCTTGCCATAAACCAAAGGAAAATGAGGCATTTGACACGTATCAGGAAGAAAAACTATAGAAATGAGGGAGATATAATCTACACACACAAATGAGCAACTGTGCTGGCCACCTAACTTACAGCGCCACATTTAGAGAATTGACATTTTAAGGCAAAGAAGTGTGACAAGTGGCATTCTCTGTTAAGGTCAAATGCCCTTGAGGAGAAAGAGAAAGGAAGGGTATCTCGTAAGAACTATCAGGGACCTGGGTGTAGTTTGTCTATAAACTCCTCCCCACCCCCTTCTAAATTGTGTATGCACACACAACCCAAAATCTCAGCACAGAAGGGACAGCTCAAAAGAAAGGACTAAAAAATTGGGACATTCCTGTAAGACAGAATCCGTGCTTATTTATTGTCCATCGTAACCTAGAAATATGGTTTATGTCCTGTATGTGGTTTAAAAAGAACATTTTAACAATTTTACTATAATACCTTTAAGAGATGATCTATAATTCCTGAAGAATTAAATTATTTGTCTTTAGTACCCAAAACAAGTGACCCAGTTCCCATCCAGCAAACCATCACATATCAGTCCCATCACTGACCCCCCAAATCCCCAAATTAGCTGCTGGGAGGGGACATAATACTTGAATATATTATGAAAAGGGTTTTCAGAGTTGTGATGTTTCCAAATGCTAGAAGGAGAGGCTCTTACGCAGGAAAAAATAATGTAGTTGACGCGGTTTTCCTGGCACATGGGAAAGAGACTATCTCTCTACCCTGAGTTAACATAGCAGCACCCAGAGAAACCCTGGAGGCTCTCACTGGCCTGATTATTTGCTGCGGGAGGAGTCCAGGTAGGTTTTGGAAGCAATTCTGGTTACCGGATTTCTTTCCATTGGTGCCTTTCTTATTTACCTTCTGCGACTGTGCAAGGGCATCGACGCCTGACAGTGTAGAGTCGAAATCGGACCATCTGCTCGGGACCACCTCAAATAAGGGCTCAGGAAATGGCTTGGGAATGAATTAATATTATAAACGAATAACCCCTGTGTGCCATATTCATGTAAGGAAAAAAAATTTGAAACTCTTTTCAATCTGACTTATCCTAGCCAGTTCTGATAACTTTCCTAACTGTTTAGACTCATATTTTCCTCAGCTACTGGTTGAACAAAGGTAGTAAGTCCACAGAAAGTTCTTTGCATTTTTCTTCACAAACATACCCACTATATGCATAAGTACATTACCTATATTTCAAATTCAAAATAACCATAAGATATTTATGCTAAACTATAAGATAAACAAATGGTTATCTTTTAAAAAACATGCAATGGTAGGTCTATCTGATTTGTATTAGAGTATTCACTCTTTTGTGTTCTTAAGTTTAACCACAGGTGTAGAAATTAGATTCTTCCTGACAAAGTATCTTTGTTTAATTTCCTCATGGAACATACGGAGAAGCCAGATAAAACGACTTGTCTAAGGCCTGTTCTTGGCCAACATGAGGTCTAGTTTCCTGTCTGCTCCAAACCTCGCTCTGTTGGGTCACCCGCAGCCCCTTGCTTTGGAGTCCAGGATCAAGGACGCATGATCCTGTAAGAGTTGTAAGATAGCCCATCTCCTCGCAAACACACATCTCAAACAGAAAAACGGGCACATGGATATGTCTTTCTCCTCTCGTCATTCTTTTTCTTTTTAAATGAAAAGCATTTATTACTCCCTGAAGCTCACAGTTTTCCCTGACCTTACATCCCACTGGTAGAACAGGCTTAACTGGATATCTCTAGTTGCAAGTACAGCTCAGAAACTTACCAGTATGATGCATGGGATTAAAATGTCATTGCTGGTAAAAAAAAAAAAAAAAAAAAAAAAGTCGTGAATCAGGCCTGGACTATGCACTGAACCGAGTCAGAGTTCTGAAAGCAAAGGAGGAAGGAGAACAGAGAACATCCATACACACTCATTTTTCTTAAAATCCCAGCACTGAGTACTAAATCCATTCATTCACACTTCTGGGACCCTTCTCTGTACATTGTATGCTCCAATTACATCCAAAAGTGTTTTAAATATAACCTGAAGATGTTTAAAATGTTGCTAGTATTACGTTACTGTCATTCACGTAACTTAGGGAGACCATGGTGAGTGGGAAACCTGGTGGATGAAGGTCATTTCCACTTGTGAGGATAGACCCACAGTTTCTGGGATTGGTGTTTTGAAGCACTCATCTCCTGCAAAATGATGTATATTTTGCATAGAAAATTTGATACACAGATCCTTTACGTATATCCAGTTAAATTGTAAATACATACATGGCTATTGCTGATATAGCAGTTTAATTCCATGCTAATTAGATTTGTGTGTCTGCTGTAAGACACACAGACCCATACTTCTCTGCCTTCCTCTAGGAAAAAGGCTCATGTCAAAATGGCAACATTTATTAAACCAAATTAAAAAAAAAAACCTGAAAAGGATTGTCTGCTTTTAAAGAAATTACTCCTGCTTGTAAGTGCCTCAGGTGCTCAGGATGCATATTAAAAAGCGATAATTATTAGCATCATAAATTTATATGATATGTTTCTAAGTAAGCATTTAATTACATCAGCTCAAGGACAATTTTAGGTTCCATATCATCTGTGGATTAGAGAGGCGATAAATAAATTGCCTCCACAGATGAGGTGACATTTGAGCCAATGAGGGATTGGATGCTGAACAGCATGGCATTCCTGCCTTCTGTTAAGATCAAAGTGACAACTGTGTCCTTTCATCTGGATTTACAGGCTATAGGTAGGTGATGATCCTTAGCACCGATGCATTATTTACACAGAAACGAAAAGCGCCCATAAATAGATGATGAGATCACTCTGCCTGTTGGTAAATGTTGCTGCACCAGAATTTGCTTCGAATTTCCTTAAAGTAATTTCACATTGGACTGTTTCAAATCAATTTATGAGCATGCAAAACACACTAGCATTCCAGGTAACAAAGCACCTTTCACAGTTTCAGAGCATATTTATCCTTCAACATATAGCCTGTGGAGCTATTAAAAAGATTCCATAAAAACCTCGTAATTAGAATCAGAGAAACTGCGTGTGCACTCACACCGTACCATTTCAGAGCTCTGTAAGCTTGGGATATTTCTTGTAAACTCCCTGAAAAAAGTGTGGGTAATGCACAGAACATAGAAATTGCTGCCATGACCAATCTTAAGCATAAAGTTCGGTGGCATTAAGTGCATTCACATTGCTGAACGACTGTCACCACCACACATCTCCAGAGTCTCTTATTTCCTGCAAAACTGAATTTTAATGCCTGTTGAACATCAACTCCTCATTTCTTCCTCTCCCGCCCCACCACCAGCCCCTTGCAGCCTCCATTCATTCTGCTCTGTTTCTATGAGTTTGATTCTTTTAGAAACTCCCTGTAAGTGGAATCGCTAAGTATTTGTTATTATGTGATTGGATCATTTTCTTTAGCGAAATGTCCTCCAGTCTCACTCACCAGAATGGAAATTCCAAATAAAAATGAAGTGCATTTTGGAAAAATAAAATGTGCCATGGAGCATGCAGAGCTAATTTGTGAACTGAGAGTTGTCTGACCCTGAGCTTGGGGCATGAATAATATCTTGCATTGTAGGTGTAAGAGATTAGTAAGCCTGTAAACCTGCATATGATGAATTTCTCTGAGTTCACCTGTTACTTACGTTATTTTAATGTATCAGCTTATAGGAACTTTAAAATGCATAATCAGTATAATCGCTGAGTTGGTTTGAATATAATTCTTGGAAAGAGGTGCTGAGCTAGAAAGAGAACATCCTGTATGGAGTCTCTTCCAAGGGTGTTAGGCAGCTTCCTATATTAAAACTTCCAACTCAAATGCGTGATTTATGGTCTTTAGAAAAAATGCCATTTTTAGATATCAGATGTCACTTATGCTTTTCTGTCCCTTCAATTTGCTTCACTCTTTTGTACTGAAATGCATTATTCATCTTACCTCAACCTCCCATAAATATCAAGGCTTTCTATCACCATTCCAAGCAGTTTCACGACACCACGGAAATGTCTTGCAAAAATTGTTTTAAGGAAGGTACTGAATTCACTTCAAATTTTTATTAAAGAGAAGATCCAGCAATAGGTCTCTTGAAGTTTATCTCAGCATAGAGGATTGAGTAAGGGAAGATACTGTTTGATTAATCTAGGTTTATACATATTTTACAAAAAAGCTAGAAAAAAATTTTCCATTGTTTCTTTAAAATGTACTCACTTTTGCTCTACGAAAGTAAGTACTTTTATCGAACTGTGTGTATGTGAAGTTACTAGAATGTCAGGTCCTCTTTGGCGTGGCTTCTCTGCTTTTCTGAGCCCCTGCCTGTCACCCACGTCTCAGCATCTTCTTCTCCGCAGGTATCTGCCTTCTTGCTGGCTAAGGTCGAACCCCTTACAGCCTTGGCCCCGGTTCTCCCTTTGCACCCAGCACTTTCTCCCAGCTCTCGCATCAGTTGCTTTGTCCTGCCAATCAAGTTTGGGTTCCAAGTGTTTTTATAGAGGTTTCTCTGACAATCAGATCTAATGCCGAGATTCTTCCTGTGCATGGCATATACACTGTGTGGGTACAAGCTTTGTGAGGGCATAACTTTTGATATTGCTCTGGTAAATATATGGAAGTTGAATTGCTGATTGTTTATAAGTGTATTTTTAAATTTATAAGAAACTCTCAAGTAGTTTCCCCAATTATTGTACCATTTTACAGCCATACCAACAATAACTAAAAGGCCTAATATTCCATATTTTCAGCAACCCTTGGTATTAACAAATTTCTTCATGTCAGTCATTTTAATGGCTATGTGATGATATGTCTTTATGATTTATAGTTTGGATATCTCTAGTATTAATGGTGTTGAGTATCTTTTAGACATATATTTTGCTGCTGTTCAAATCATTGCAGGGTTTTTTTTTTTTTTTTTGAAAATCGGGTTGCTGATCTTACAAGTTTCAAGAATTATTTATATATTTAAGATACAAGACCTTCGTTAGACACATGTTTGGATAAATGTTTTCTTCCAGTCTGTCTCCTGCTCTTCTATTTTTGTTTCACTGAGTTTTGAGCATTAGACGTTTGTTGATTTCAACTTTTGCCTGTCCAGTCTATCAACCTTTTTCTTTCATTGCTTTTGTTTCTGTGTCCCATCCAAGACAGTGGGCTTGCATCGGGGTTGCAGGGATTTCCACTTGTATTTTCCTTCAAGGAACTTTAGCATTTTATTTAGACCTCTGATGCAGTTTGAGTTTTTACTTTGTCTTATAAATAATAAGAGAGAAAAATTGTGGTTCATTTTTTCCATACTTTATTTTCTAGCATCATTTGTGCATATCTGGGGGGCTTTTAAAAAGCAACTTTATTTCTTGTTTAATTTGAATAGATTCTCTGGTCTTCAACTAAGAAGACAGGTAGCCTGATTAACAAGAGTAAAGAGATGGAAGAGAAACAGAAAGCCACCAGGTCAGAGCTCCGCCTGAGATGCTTTAAGTTCATCCTGAAAGACAGGGAGCCATAGATAATTTAAGCCAATGGTCACATTTACTGTTTAAAACACTCACTGGCTTCAGCGAGCAGAAGCAATCAATGTGGCTTGCTATCTCATTTATAGTACTAAATATTTATTTGTTCCACAATCTCAACAAAGAAATATAATAGCATTTAAAGAGCAATTGAAGAACTGATGATTATAAATGTATACACTTCTCTTGAGCATGAATCATGGCCCTGTTACTGTGTTAAATAGTAACTTAATTCAATGTACTCAAGTACCACACTTCCTAGGAGGTAGAACTGAGAAGAATAAATGCAGACAGCTTTGCCACAGAAAGTGAAAGTCAGCCTTTCTGTATCTGTCATTGGTAAGATATTACTTTAATAAGGCATGGACTATTAAATGTAGACAATGTGCTATAAATTCATGTGAGTAAATATTCACGGGCAGGCCTTTGGTGCATGGACATGCACGCGGATTGGGACCAGTGCTTGAAAGGAAACAGACCCTTTGTTACTCAGACAGAGACCACTGCCTGTTTCTGTCGTGGGTACTAATACGCCCACCTCCAGAAGTCAGTGAGTGTGTTAACCAAACAAAAGGAAAGAGGAGAAGATGGTGGGAAGGAGGGGGAGAGGAGAAAGAGGAGGAGGAGGAGGAGAGAGAAAGGTGACTCTTTGTAGGAGGTGAATTGTGTGAGCATTCCTGCACTCAGGAGGGAAAACCAAGAGTAAGGGAAAAACCCATCATGTGCTGAATGTTCTGAGCTTAATTTTGAGAATCATTTGCACATTTGCAAAGGAGGATTGACTATTTAACTTTAGGCAAATTGATAACTAGACAGAATGTGGTACTACTCAAATATGAACTGGCCAATAGTTGTCATAGACATTTTAAAGACGTCTGATACAGCATAAGTTCATTATCCTGAACTAGGATGTGTGCTCACCAGGCCAGGGTAAGCACTAAAGTATGATTTGATTCATTAGATGGTCGTAGGGAAAGCTTTGTTACATTCGTCACCATTTTCTCGTGTGTTAATCATACTGTTTGATTCTGTACGGTACATTCTTTTATGTATGATTCTAAATTCCATTGAATGAATTTAGCAGAGATTTGCAGAAATACCGACGGTGCAGAGGTTGAGTTTCCAAGCACTGAATGTCATGAAGGTACTCACACTTGGAGATTTTGTGATGCCACTTTCATTGAAGAACATATACTTATATACTATTGTATAATTTATTCTATATGCACGCCCAAATGTAAACCATATATAAACATTTATACTCTGTTGTAATTAATATTATATCCTGTATGTATATCATATACACACAATATGTGTATGTTTATGTATATACACACGCAAATGTTCTATATACAACTTCTATAATTGGATAAACAATCTCATTGTGCTTTGCCTCTGCACAAACTGAAGTCTTCCAAGAGGCCTATTTAGCTGGTTGAGTACTTTGATCCATCACTTGAGAATCATAGTTAATTAGCAATAAATGGTTTCTGAGCTGCTTTTAGAGGAAGTGAGGTTCAAGTAATGGTGAGTTTTAATTTTGCTGAATAGAATGTGCACAGCTTGTTTGCTTAGGAGAACAGAGTTATATGAAGAATTTTTGCCTCAGAAAGGACAAGGGGGCCCTAGCCAGTGTGGATCGGTCGGTTGGGTGTCATCCTGTAAACTTAAAGGTGACAGGTTTGATCCCCGGTCAGGGCACATACTCCCGTTGTGGGTTTGATCCCTGGTCAGGGTATGTATTGGAGGGAACCAATTAATGTTTCTCTCTCACATGGATGTATATTTCTCTCTCAAGAAGCAATGAAAAAATGTATTTGGGTGAGGATAAAAGAAAAAGATGGGAAAATGGAGGTGTGACTAGAAGCAATAAAGTAAATAATTTCATTTAATTTTTCCTCCTGTTTTAGAATATGAATCTCTAAAATGTATACATTTCATTCATTGCTTATGAACTGTGGAGTTTTCTTTTCTTTCTTTTTAAATTTTACTTAGAGGTCATCAGGCATGATTATGATATGTTAAGTCCTGGTTCAAACCCAGTGGACTGATAATAAAAAAGCCCCTTCAGACCCAGTCAAGTGTAGGTGACAGATTTATCAAGCTTGTTGGTACACAGATACAAACTCATTTTATTTTTCTCCAGTAACTGCAACTAAAAGTCTGCTGCATTTTCCTGTTAATCCATTAATGCTCTTTGCAAATTATCTGATTAAAGCAGATACCTCACAATGCAAATTAATGTAGGGATATAAAACGTACAGTATGAAATATCTAGTTCAATCTCTTCCGGTTCAAAATGCCAATTTCCTGCACAGTCCGGTGTAGTCTCATGTCTGCTCCTGGTCCCAGCCAGACGTCCCGTCCCTGGAGGCTCGGGGGTTGTCCTGCCCGTTGCCACCTCCCCCACTGCCCCCTTCACACGAGCATTCTTCAGAACCCTTCCTGTTCCCAGCAGATGGAAACGCAGAGCTGGCCAACCCATTACTGAGGACATGGCACAGACAGACCTCCTCTTAGGATCAGGATGCAAAGCTCTGCTGGGAGAAGCAGCTTTAATCCCTTTAAAGGGGAGGCAGCAGACGCTCTCTAAGAACCAGTGTGCCTTCTGCAGGTGAAACAAGACAACCCTTCAGAAGGGGTCCCTCTCAGCCCTTTTCTCCCAGCCCCAGGCTCGCTGTCTAGTATCTTGATCGTTTAAGTGGTCTGAAGAGACAGGAGAAATGAAGGAATGGTGACATTTCTTCTCTAACACCCTAGAGCAACAGCGACGAAAGAGCTTTCCCAAGAACGCTGGTCAGCGGGACTCCCTAGACAGACAAATGTGGGAAATCCAGCAAAATAAATTCCTGTCTGGCAGCTTTCCGCATGAGTTAATCCCTGCAGGGTACAAGGGAACTTTGCAGCCTGTTGGCCAGGTAACATGGTTTAATTCAGACATCAAGCACTTTTGACGACAGAAGTTGTTTCCTACATACTGCATTTCCGTGATTCCAGAAGATTGTTTTCCACGGTTCCACACCTGTGGGTGGAATTGGGAGGAATGGTAGACTTGATAAAGTTTTATTCTCACCCCAGTGTAGGCGACAGTGTTGACATGTTTTGTCATTGTTTGTTCATTCTATGCTAAACTTCCTGGCTTTTTGTGGTCCTGTCCCATCAGTTTGGTTTTGTGAATTCTCCTTCTACGTTTGTCGGATTTAGTTGCAACTTTAAATGTTTGCCTTTTGTTTTGTGAACTATCTCATGGAAACCACCTAGTAAGGTCAGAAGAGACCTTCCCCCCACAACCCCTCCTTCACCCCCTACCCCCACCTAAAGCTCTCAGAATAGATGTCATCCATTTGGAAGAAAAGCTGGGAGACAGTGGCAAACAATTTGGATTATGTTCAGTCACTGGCTCTATAACTGTATGAAATCTATGAAGTTTTCATAAAAGCCCAGCAAAAACGTGTGAAAAGCTTTCGTGGCCAGGCTCTGATGGCCAGGAAGAGAGTGGAGGGACAGAAGGAGATGCAGAGAGCTTGTGGGTGCACCGAACAGAGAAGACGAGGATGAGCAGGAGGAGCTGACTGCTAGAGGGAGCAATCCCAGGACCGCAGGAACTGAATCCTGCCAAGCATCTGCATGAGCTCAGAAGTTACTCTTTCCCACAGGCTGCCCACCGCCCCATCCTTGGCCCCTCTGGTCTGTTCCCAACTCAAAGGCATCCTTCTTCCAAGCCAGCAGGACCACATCTGATGCCTCATCTTCTTTGAAAAGCCTCCTTTAATTAAAACTTTCCCAAGATCATTTCCATTTTGATTCATTGAAAGTCGGTTGCTTAGCAACCTAATCATAGAAATGATACTCCATCCTGTTCACAGGTAATGCCCACATTAGAGGGAGGTGATTGCGTGGGACATTTTTACTAGGGAGCTGTGATCTTATGGGGCACCTTTGATTCCTGCCCACCACACCTGCCCCAAAAGTTCTCATCTTGTTAAAGACAATTTAGAGTAATGCTACTGGTGAGACCAATTTCACGCCCAGGCCATGGGTCATGATGTGTTTCTCCATTCGATTGAATTCTTCTGCGGTATTTCTGGTGGAACTAATCAATGCTTCAGTAATGTTTAGTTATGAAATTATTGACTAAAGCAGGCACTTACTAGAAGCAGAGAAAAACTTGACCTATGTGTGATTTCCATTCAGCCACACTGAGGACATAATGCCCCATCAGTTCCAACTTTCATTTGAAAGAAGGTTAAAAAGAGGAAATTTCTTGATTGAAATTCAATATGCACTTATATTTTTCCTATAACCTAAGATTAATGAGCATATGTGATTTTGATAAATGGTCTATTAAGAGAGAAAAAAATTACATTGAATGAAAGACAGCCATTACTGTGAACAAGCAGATGTTTCCTTTTCATATTGTACTGCAGGTTTTCATCAGCCTCTCCTAATTACAGTCTGCAACTGCTATTCTTGCAGCTCAGTCCATTAACCTTCATCTGAAGCATTAGTTTCTGCACAAGGTACAGTATCATTGCAACACTCTTTCTTTGTGAAAATGCATGCTTGCCTGCAGAGTGAAAAGACCGTTGAACGGACTTGGGGTTTGTCTTCTGTTCCAATGCAAAATAAATAAAAAAATAAAGATCTGAATTCCCCCTTCCCAACAGCTCAGAATGAGCCATCAGCTTTTTTTAGCCATTTTCAAGAAGAAACAAAATATATTTTAATTAAAGGATCAGTAATAATGTATTGCTGAAAAATAGTTTAGCTAAAAATGAAGAGCAATACAAAGATAGAATTTGAGGAATAATTTAGCAGTTCCAAAAGGAATGGCGTGCGATTATAATGTACAATCAAATTCAAGGCTGTTCTTCACAAAAGAAAAAGGAAAATGGTTTGCCCAAATAACAGATGCTTTGCTTTAAAATGTACTTCTGGTTTTCTTAATTACTACTTAAGATTAGGATTTTCCTTTTAGCCTTCTAAGCACAAATAATCAGTAGTTCCTCTCATTTCTATAACATAAGTTTAATAAGATGGTAGAATATTGAATGTGATAGTTTATGAGCAGAAAAATTTCTTGATTCCTGTTTTCTTTCTAGTAACTAACCCTTTACATGCTTTGTGGAAAAAATCATGACAGTGAGACCAAAACATATTTAAATTAATTTCTTGCTGAAAAAAAGGTATATATATATATATATTATGATAGTATCATACAGGAAAATAATTTAATACTTGTAAATATATTTGCATGTTTACTATATGTCAATATCTTCTGTATGATGGACTTGATATACTTTGTCTAGTACAGTTCTCCCAAAATGGAAGTATTTTTATTTTTAATAGATTTTTTCAAATGTATTCAGGATGTAATACTTTCAGAAATACTTATTCCAAACATCATTAACCAGTTCTTCAGATTATAAAGTACATTTGGAAACTGCAAAATAAGTAGAAATTCAGAGCTAAAAGGGACCTCAAGAATCCTCTAGGATCATTCTTTAATTTAAATTATGAGATACATCACCTAAGTATATTAAATGATTTGTTATAACACTTATCGAATAAATAAGATAAACTGATGAAAGTCCCTACTTAGCTAGTGAACAAGCAGAGATTCCAAAACGACAGTGTTTCTGGATGTGGGTCCAGGATTTTTAATATTAAGTAGTTAATTTCATTAAGAACTAGCTCCATAATTCCTTTCTATGAAGCCTGACATGTAGTATTTAGGAAATACAAATTTGGACAGGGGTTGGTCAAACGTTTAACCTTGATAGGTTATACCTCAGTGGGATTTAGAAATTTGAGGCCCTAATTTGTTGGAGTTACTTAGAGACCGATGTTATCTCACATTAAAATAATCTCAAGACATCTGCTATAAAATTGTTTCTGTGTTACGTCTCATTCTTTTCTCCATGTCCCAAAATTTCAAGTTTCATGAGATTACATGTAAAAGAAACTGTCAATAGCTGCCACATACTTAGAGTAATAGACATGCAGCTTGGAGCATTAGGAATATTGGGTTTTATGTATTAGAGAAATAAATTACCTGTCATTCTTTTTGACTTGATAGAATGTAATATGGTATTCTAAACTTCAAATTGTAAACAATTCCTTTAAATATTTAAAAATTTTATTTCAATCTCCTTGAATTTATCATTTTCCTTTAGCAACACACATCTGCTGAACATTTACTGGTTGTTTTCACCATGCGGGGCAGATGAAGATGACAGAACAGTTTGAAGTTAAGATGCGAATTCTCAACTACTCTGTACTACAGCCAGGGCGCATATGGGGGGAAAACGTCTTATACAATAAAGTAATGAAATTTTAGATTTTTACGTTGGATCAATAAGAGCATCCTTCTCCAAGATGGCTGTGTGAAGTGAATTAATAATACATGATAGTGACTTAGCTCAATGCCTTGCACAGAACAGTCAATTATATCATCTTTTATGGTTATTAAGCCTGATCATATGGAAAGTGCTAATGAGCAGAATATTTAGTTCTCCAAGCCCTTTCCTGTGTGAATGCATTTATTAGTCCATCAGTCTCAAAAACCAATGTTTTATATGTTAAAAGCCAAATTCATTCATCGACCTAATATACGTAAATTTAGTTTAGTTTTCTTTAAATCAAAGACTAAAAGTTGTCAATAAATCATGTCACCTTAAAACAGTATGCCAATAAACACAAAATGTCAGTGTTTTAAGATAAATGAAGCTAAAATTCCATTTCTTCAGAGTGGTGGAATTTGCTCACTCCCATGAGTCATGGACGTGTCACAGGCCTGATATTTATTGTACTGAATCATGACCCGTGAGTCATAGTGCACAGGTGATAAGAATCCTCTCCTGCAGCTCAGTTCAGCGTGTACACTGACACATGACCTAGATTTAATCACTTAACAACCCTATAGAAATGAATGAGCATTGAGTATAAATAAGCAAACTAAAAATTACGCATTGCATGTGATAACACAGTGAAATATGATAGCATGAACGAAAAGAATAAACATTTTAAGGTAATGCAACAGAAACATTAGTGATCTCAACAAGCTGAAAGATACGAATTTTGGAGACACCGAACGGGGAGGGTATAGAGCGGGTAACAGCACTCCAGGGTCATCACAGACTGCCGTGCCAGCCTGTCCCCCAAACCGAGAACAAGCGTGAGCACTCGGAAGGGTGTCTTGTCACTCTGGGATCTGCACTTCGTAACTTAATTCATGCTGCAGCAGCATATGGGGCAGGCACTATTAATAATCCCCCATTTTCCAGATGAGGTGTCAGCTGCTTGCCTCCGGCCACAGGGCTTGGAATTAGCCGAACTACATTTAAACCCCACAGCCTGTCTCAACACTTGATTCCTAACTGTAGTCATCTTCCTCTCCAAGATCTCTTTATTCTCAACCTGGAACTGATCATTTTGCAAGATTCCACACGCTGTGTCTGCTCATCCCCGCCCGTGAGCACAAGACCCAAATCAGCACTGAGTGACATGTTTTTCTTCTCTTGACATTCTTACATTCTGTCATTTCCTTTATTATTATAATCAGCAGCATCATCTGTAGTTCCTTATTCAACTAGCCTGGAATATCGTTGAGGAAAAACACTGCCCCCAAATTAATTTCACACCCTTTTTATTCTGGCATTTACTTTTGTCTTAGTACATTATGCTATGTATTTCAGATACATTATTTTAGCTCGCAGCAACCAAATAAAATAGGCCATTTAAAAAGCACTACTGGATGTTAGCAGGAATAATCACTTCGCTTATCTTACTCGGGAACATTTGCATAGAGCGATGGAGACCGCACTGTGGAAACAGTTTCAGAGTCCCATGGCTGCTCTCCTGTCTCTTGGCGTTACAATGTGTCAAAATGCATTTGGTTTTGCTCCCTCTGGCTTTCCGCTTTCAATTTAGTATTACTCAGTCTGATGAACACACTTCAGTACTCACCAAGTTTAAGAAATGCTGCAAATAAGCTAATTTAATATCAGAATCAGATTAATATGCATCGATCACTTTTTGTAGACTTCTCGTCTAGCAATAGAGCAAATTTAGGAATATACAGAAAATAGTGCCCCCGAATCTGCTATGACATAAGTGTGACATACACTAAGAGAACACAAGTGTGTCCTAGCTCTTCTGTTCACCATAGCAATTTCAAATTAGGGTGCGCGCTGACCAAAATGGTGGACTAGTTGCAATTCTGTAGATTTCCTACTACTTTTTGTCATTTTTCTCCCCTTGCTTAGTTCTCCGTTGTCTCATTCCAGAAGCAAGAGTTGCTTTCCATTCCCCTTAGGGTGTTACTTGCAGGCAACTGTCAGTATATTTCCTTAAAATTCTAGATAAAATTTACAGAAAAGCTATTCCTGTATACTGGTATTTTCAATTTAATATTCCTCCTGAAGCCTGTACTGCTCCATAGAACCGATGGAAGGGATCTTTACTTCAAATGTTTAAAATTTCTGATACGCAGATGTGAAATATACTTATGCTATGAAAATCAATGTTTAACCAGAGATTTCTGCCATTCCGGAATAATACATCATATGTGGAGACTAGTTCTATCTACTCAATATCGATGCTGTAGGCAAAATTAAACCACCACCACCAACAAACCCATTTGAAATAACGAGCTTTTAAATAAGCCTCATGTGAAGTCCAGGATATAAAGCATGCATTACAGTGCACTGATTTAACGGAAATTAGAGAAATTCATAAGAAAAATAATCTAGATAAAAGGGATATTTTCTACTGGTTTCATCTTATACTCTGACCCCAATTATCTTTCCTTTTTATAATGGCGATTTTTCTTTACTAAGTAAGTCTTCGTTTCCAAAAGGCAAAGCAAAACAAAACACCCACAAAACAATGTGTTTTAGGTGCTGGCTATGCTTTCTTTAAAGGAATAATGAAGAAAATAGTCTTCCCAGGTATACCTCTTGCCTGGGGTTTCTTCTCTAACTGAGACATGTTAACTTTGAGTCTTCAAGTGTTTTCGGGACCATAGGCACTATGGAATGCTCGGGTGGTAATCAGAATGTTACGAGACTCTTTACACCTTAGCAGGGACAGGTACCAGAGAAGGAGATACAGGGAAGCAGGTAATTGGGAAACCGAGCTGCAAAGGAATAAAAGGTATGGCTATTCCCCCAAAACAAATAGTGCTCATTCTTAATCCACAGTGGGCCTGCATGGAGTTCAGGGCTGGATATTATGAACACTATAAACAGAACTTTTCAAAGAAAAAAGGTGCATTGTATTTAATTTAACTTAGAATCTTCAGTCCACTTTTTGAAATAAAAAGCTTGAAGTAATTCTTACAATGGGCAAGAAGTAAAAACATGCAAAATACCAGACAATGGAATTCACTTGTTTAAAGAGTTTTCCACAAACTTCAAATTTTACTGTGGTTTATAAACATCAAATAGCCTACCATTGTGCTTTAGTGAAAAAAACACAGGCAGACCAGAAAAAAAATAATGTTTTGGTTAACTTCTGAAAACAAATGCTGAATTAGGCAAAATGATTATTTTTACATAGGTATATTTATATAAAATTTATATACCTTGACTATAATGATTCGCATATTTAGATTAAAAATTAATGTCATTTAGCACAATTTATATTTATACAACAATATGCAAAGCCAGACCTTACATTTTTGTTATTACTGTTTTTGTATGTAGAATAAAGTTACTTTCTTTTTTCTTTTAAAAGATTTAATTTTATTCTTTTTTAGCGAGAGGGGAAAGGAGGTAGAGGAAGAGAGAAACATCAGTGTGTGGTTGCCTCTCGCACATCCCCTACTGGGGACCTGGCCCACAACCCAGGCATGTGCCCTGACCGGGAATTGAACCAGCAACACTTTGGTTCACAGGCCTATACTCAATCCACTGAGCTACACCAGCCAGGGCTAAAGTTACTTTCTAAGTATAGTGTCCTGCACAAATAATACTCTTTTTTATTAATTGGTAATCTATACCTAATCTTTTATTACAAAACCATCAGGATGTAATTCTGTAACATAACAGTATCACACCCAAGCACACTGTATGATATCTTAGGTGAAATGTTCAAATTGCTGTCCACCTCATGCAAGACATTCACGTACCCCACCAACCACAGTCATCGGCGTTACTTCTGTGGGACCCTGTACCTTTCTCAAAGTAATGCAGTTCACAAAAAAATCAAAATATTTCACATTTCTTTCCAAATTCTGTATGAACACCGATAACTAACCTCATAAGAAAAAAATAAGGTGAGTCTCTACGTGTTATCTTTGCATTAGTATCCAAACAAGTGTGTTTTTAAGAGAAATTAATGTTCCCATTATGTATGTTTTCAAAGTTGTCTCTGTTTACCAGCTCCAAAACTAAAATATACCCATTACGAAAATGTCTGTGCTGGCTGCTGAGTTTAATAAGAATAAAATATGAAGTTATTCCAATCTACCTTTTTAATTTTTGTTCTTTTCAAAACTACACTATAACACAAAAAGCGAAAGTGATGAAAACAAATAAATTATTCTTGTAGAAACTGTGGGTGTGAAGTTTCCAGTCAACTTCTCAGTGTCGGGTCTTCGGAATGTCACTCTGCGATCTCACAGAGCACCCTCACCTTAGCTCTGGTTTTTGCAGCGTATTGTTGATTCTCTTAGGCATTACAATGCGTATGTAATGATTTATCTTTCAGAAACTGCAGAAGTGGAAACTGAGCTGAAAATGCACTTTCAGAGCCTCGGAACTTCCTCCGGGCGGGGTAAGTTGAATGTCTGTGTAGGTTCGATTTATTCTTCACTGTGCAGCTAGCAGTACTGGCGAGTGTAGATGAGGTATCGCTGCAAAATCACAGCGGAAAAGGCATGCTTTTTCTGTATATAATGGTCATAAATTACAGATGACTCAAAACATAAATGATAATTATTTAGTAGAGTGAAAGTGATTCTGGGATATTTTTATTCTTAAAGTCTACATAAGACAATTCCTAATAGTCCCTCCCAATGAAACAGATAGGACCATAAAGTAGCAATCTGATGAAAGTCAGCAATATTTCAGCCAGAAGAAATATATCAAGCACTGATTTCTTGGTTAACACATTATAAGTAGGTTTCTGTAAAGCTCAAGGTTGCAATAACATACCCCTACGTTAAGCATTTCAGTCAAGCTGTTCAAGCAAAATTTAAGTTTACTATCATCATGTATTACTCTGTGTTGTTTCTCTGTCTTTTCCAAATATGAATCTCTGCTTTTCCCTCTAGTGCATTTACTAAGTGTTTTAACCATCACTTTTATTTAATGTGTTTCATGTAAACTCATTATTTAGCCTTCGGGTTCATATCTGGACCCAACAGAGAGACATAAAAATACTCTGGGGTCCAGAATTGGGATCTAGACTCAGTAGGCAGATGAGATCTTTTGTTGCATCTTTGGCAAAAAAGGTGAGCAAGTTTAGACATGTGTGGTATCATTGAATTAGGAACATGGAGTTTTTGAACATGTTTGCGTAAGAAGAAGTGGGTGTGGACTGTGGGATCTGGTGCCACTTACCTTTTAATAAAACCAGTTTGGGCTGTTACTGTTATGTTTGCTTATTCTCGTACCAAAGCCCTGAGGGTGGGACTAGGTCCATGATTCCAGGGGTGACGGATATTCTTGACCAAAACCAAGCCATGTATTATGTTTTCCTGAGCCAGGGAGACTTTCTTAAGGGGTGGACAGATGACCCAAGGAGAGGGAAAGAGCTTTCTTGTGACCGCTCTTGGGAATGCTAGTTCAGAGAGTCACCTCTGTTCCCAGTGAACTTGATGCTGAGCCCGGGAAAGATTGTGGCAGCTGCCACGACCATGACAAGTCTTGCCATGTCTTGTCTTGCTATGACAAGACATCAGGTCTTAAAAATGAAGCAGAAATGAAGGATGATGGCTGGTTGATACAGAGAGATAGGGCCATGATGACATTATTTGGAATTTTTTTTAAAGCCTCAACTAGTCCAGAAAGATAAAGCGTTCTTCCCACCTCCAGGGGACTACGCCTCTTCTTTCTGACCGTGTGGTTCACCTAGGGCTGCTCTGCGCACCCAAACATTGGTGACGTGTCTAGACATGGCATTTCCCGGCTCGGTGGAGGCCAACACTGCCTTTCCCTAGGGTCTTTTAAATTGTACGTTAGGAAGCCAAGTCTCACTTGTGGGAAGAGTCACACGTTTCAAATTAGGAATGCTTGAGGTGACTTGAGTTGACTTCTCAAGTTGTTCGGGAAGCTTCTTCTCGATGAGATCAGGAACCTTGCCAGTAGAACATGGGATTATGAATGCTAAGTAATGTAGTAATGACACCTGGACATAGCTTTAGGATATTCATAAATGGAAGCAAATAGTTAAGTGTTTAAAGATCAGATACATTAGGAGACATTCAAAACCTAGGGAGACATCAAAGAATAAACAGATGAAACCCTTCAATTAATTAGGTTTTGGAATGAGTCAGTTCACATCAGGACTTGGAATGTAATTTCAGATTCTGGACCCTGAAGTGTGAGTGGAATAATTAATTATGATAAAGATAAATGCACAATTTTAGAGGAAGATCAGATGACATTTCATGTGAGGCACAACCACATAGTTGATGACATCTAGCGATGAAAACAATGAGGGACATGCCTTGGACAGAGATGTCTCATTGGTTTCTCTCCATATCTTTTATATTGAAACACAGAAAACAGAAACTGATGGGTGATTTTGGTAAGAAAAGGTACATTCCGCTTTTCCGCCTTAGTTTGTGCTCTCTTTTCTGGTGTATAACGGGAATGGAATTACCTATTGGCTTTCTTGTCTGAAAGAATAAGTTATGACCGTATAAAAGAAGAAATAAGATTTGCAGAGAGAAAATGCAATGCCTCTTGTGTTGCATTACAATATTTCCTTAGCACTTACGTCACGTTGCAAACTGGCAAAACATGAGGCATTGCTCACAGCTCTCTGCAGAATCGCCGAGCTCCTCTCAGCAAAGGTATCACACAAGGAAGCGGACCGCGTAGAGTGCTTAGTGGCTAACCTATCAGAAATAGTATTGGAGAGATTTAGAATCTTTAGTCAAATTTTCTTCTCCATGCACCATTTTCCAAAAGTGCATAGGTGTTATTAGGAACTTGTAATTAAAAAATATACCTGTAGGCCCTGGCTGGTATAGCTCAGTGGATTGAGTGCGGGCTGGGAACCAGAGGGTCCCAGTTCGATTCCCAGTCAGGTCACATGCCTGGGTTGAGGGCCAGGTTCCCATGAGGGCCATGTGAGAGGCAACCATACATTGCTGTTTCTATTCCTCTCTTTCTCCCTCCCTTCCCCTCTCTCTAAAAATAAATAAAAATAAAATCTTTAAAAAAATATACCTGTAGGATATTTGTCATCATTAATATAAATCCCATGATATGTGGTTAATTCTGTAAGACCGATCTGTGGACAGTGACATCTTTATTGTGGGACACCATCAAGTGGGACACATCACTATCGCCATGTTCCTCTCCATGTTTTAACTCTTCATTGGAGAGTGTATTTTGTAAGGAAAAAGATAAAATGGCCCCCTTTAATTTTAATGTTTCTGCTAGATGCTCAGAGCAGAGGTTTTGGGGAGAGGTTGTCTTCGCCATTTTCAAAAAAACTGACTGACCTTGGGCAATTTATTTGTTTCTTAAGCCTAATTTTCTCTATTTATAAATATCAGTGATAAAACCAATTTAATAAACTCATTGAGGATTTCAAGAAATAACAAAGTGATGTTCTTGTTCGGACACCTCTGTAGACAGATGGAAGTCAGTGCCTCCCAGAACCTGTATGGAAGTGATAAGCTTTGGGCGCATATTTGTAAGTCAAAAACTACATATATTGAAATTCCATACTGCTTTATCATGCACCAATAAGATGTGCTGTTAATAGGGTTACTTTTGAAGTTTCTTTTAAGCTCTTGCTAAAAATTATATGCTGTTTTCAATTTAAAAAAAATTATATTACAAGAGATGTTTTTATCTTTCTCTTTCCATGGTTAGTATATATGTAGCTAGTTCAAGGTAATGAATATAAGAGTTTACAGTAATTTCTTCATTGTAAGTCTAAGAGTACCTTAATTTAAAAAAAAGTTCTATATTATTATTACCTCAAATTGATTCTCTCTGTAGAGTTAGTGTAGAAGAGATTTTAAAAAATTACATTTTTATTTTCTATAATAAATGTAGTAAATTTAGAGAGATGATTAAAAATGTCCCTTGAAGCCCTAGTGAATAAAGGCAAAGCTGTTACCACACATATTCACTAGGTAACAGGCTTAATAACTTTTTACAGAAAGTAATGTATGTGTGCATATAATAAATTATTTTACATTCAGAATTTTTCATTTTATTTTTATTGATACTGCTGGATCAATTTTTTTATTTCATAATCAAACTAAGATTCATCATCATTCCATTTTACAAACAAAAAGAACTATATAGATAAACACATCATAAGACACTTATATTTCTTTATTTCTTCCCAGATGAATTAAACATGAGAAATTAGATTCTGAGAAATTGTTTACATTTCTCGGCATATCTTTTTTTAAATCTTATTTAGGAAATTCAGCCTCAGATGTGAGAACTCAGGTTGCCCTAGGAAAATTAGAATAAAAGTTTATCATTGGGCTGAATTTTTTTCAAACAACGGAATTTTTGCCTCTAGTAATGACATTGTAGTCAAGTTTACCACATTGCCCTAGCAACAGGAGTAAAGCAGTTCAGAGATTCTGCTTTCCAGAGTGGTCGCAGACCCAGCTGAACAGCTCTCCCCTACGTGGCTCAGAGCCCTTTGTCCTATTTGACAAAGTGACCTTAGAATATGCCAATCACAGGGCCAGCGTTGTTCGGGAAAACAAAATAGTAGTGCAGAAAACATACATTTTACTAAAGTGTTATTCTAGAGATGTCGTTGACAACTTAAAATAGTGTTACACTAACCTACGAGCCAGGCTTTCAATTAAAATCGTGATAGGATTTAGAATGAATTCCTCTTTAATAAAACAAAACATTTGTATTTTCTTTTTTCAGATGTGTTAAACTTTATAAGTAAACATAATTTCTTTCTCTTCCCTCCCCCTCTTTTCCTCCTTCCTTTTCTCTCTTGTCTTGTGGATTTTGGCATATCATTGATATGTTACTATAGTGAACACATTGTATCACTGAGGTACATGCTTTTGGTTTAGACACTTCAGAAGTACTCTTCCTACTTTTGGATTGCTTTCATGGAAGTGTCTAGAAGTCTAGCATCTGTAGTGCATTTTCATATTTATGTGTGCCTTGGCTTTCTTGTGAAAGCATAAACAATCTGAGTAATATGATCCAGCTGTGATGTGTTTACACCTAACGTGTGCAAACACAGAGCTCCCCGAGGTTTGCTCCTGTCTTGCTAGAAAGGTCTGAAAGATTGCGCCGAAATCGCCCATTAAAAATAGAACTCAGTCTTCACATTTGCTGGAAGGATGGTGAGACTCTGCCAAACTTCTGTGAAGTCAAACTCATCATGATCACTCACAAAGGGTAAGGATATAGCACTTAAAGACAGGAAGCCATTGTTACACTTAAATCCACCACTGTAGCACCTTGACATTGAGGATCAGAGTCGACGCCTTAAAAATACCTGCACACGTGAAAGTGGGCTCTGTCGCCTCAGTGCTTTTTATTGATTGATCCACATTCCCCCGCCCGGCAGTGAAGCATTTCATCAGGCACAGACTGGCCCCGCCACACAGGTTCACTGGACTCATCCTGGCCTCCGCTGATAACCAGCGGGCAGTTCACTGCCTGCACCGTGTTGAGAATAACAAATGGAGACTGCCCGGCTCCTGACGCCTTTCTTAGCATGAAAAGGATTCCATGAAGGGGGAAAATTGATCATGAACATTCGTAACCACTAAAGTAAATAAGGATCCCATACTAAAGATGATGTTTTGATAAAAGGTAATACTCCTCATTTCTAGAATTTCCAAGAATATAAAATGCTCCAATTACATGGAATGGTTTAGTCCCAAGAAGTCATTCATTTGACTGTAAGGAGAAGTTTATGAGATGAGTAAATTTAAAAAGAAATATTTAAAAATGCAATATCAATCGAACCTCTTCTCCCCTTTCCTGAGGCAGTAGCTCTAGGATTAGCTCTAACACTGAAGGACAATGAAAGGCAGTGACAAGGAATGAAAGTTACTCTGAGAAAATTGTGCTTCCTTCATTCGCCTCCCTGTGTAGTGGCCAGAAAAAAGAGGAAAAGACTAACCTGGAAACATCTATAAATTGATTTTTAAATTTGAACTCACGCAGACTTTCTAATGGGAATAATTCCTGAAGTGCTTACTTCACACTGTGAACATTAGGAAGACTTGCTCAGAGACCCCAGTGCACGGAGGGAGTGTATAGGCCCTGCCTGGGCCGCCTTCCTCCACCTGCCTGCACTGTCTACGCGGTCAGCCACTGTCTCCCCTTTGTATTCTCTGAACAGGACCCCCATTACTACCCCCACCCCAGTTTATTCCCTAAGGAGCATCTTGAACATTATTTTTTTAAATGTGAATTGGACCACTTTTTACTTAGAACCTTTTAGAGACTTCCATTGCACATAGAGTGAAACCCAAATTCCTGTTGTTGATCCTGGTTTTTCCTGAACACTCCCTGACCTCGCTCTGCCCCCTGTGGCCCTCATGGCCCTGTCCACCTGGTCCTTCTTGGGTCCTCAAACATCCCAGCCTTTGTGCCCCTCAGGGGCCTCACATGCATGCTGAATTCTGCTGCGTCTTGCGCCCTCTCAGCCTCGGTGCCCAGACCTCAGATTGTGGGCCCGCCTAGCCACCTTCCCAAGTCATGGGACCCCAAGTGCTCTTCTGCAGTGGTCTTCATATGATGACTTCTTGCCTCCTCCTTGGACACAGCTAGCAGTCATCTGCCTTGGTGGGTGTGTTTACGCTTTTTGTGTCTCTACCTCCTTTCGACTGCAAACTAACTCACGGAGGCCAAGACATTTCCCATCCCCTCGCTACTGTGCCCAGCTCGTTTGGGGCTCACATGTAGTAGATGCTCATTGAATCCAGGAGTGGCTAGTCAATCACACAAGTGCAAGAGGGTAGGACAACCTTTACGCATCTTCAAACACAGATGAGCACTCTGACTCGAGGTGTTCTAGCTTCATAATTTTGATGGTCTCTATTCAAAGGTGAAGTGTTTAAGCCTTCTGCCTTGTCAGTAGGTTTGCCAACTGATTGGAGCAGAGTGCACAAAAAGGATGTTGGCAGAGGAGGACATGAGCGTGGCAGCCAGAGGCTGGATTGTTGGAGTCCCGAGGGTCATCATGAGGTGTCTGGCATTCATTTAGGGTGTGGCCAGTCAGTATGGGCAGGTAAAGAGCAGAGGACTGCGGTAAAGCCATGCTTACTCCATCACGTGTGTGTTTAACTGGAGGTAGAGGCTTGTGAATGCAGAGGCAAGGAAATCAGCCAGAAAGTTACTGACATAATAAAGGTGAGAGGTCACTGTGGCTTCAGAATGATAGGACATTTTAAGATTCCAGCTACATTTGGTAAGCTAGGATTTCTGGTTTTAGTAGTGGCAGGCGAAAAGATAATCTCATCTACTTTCACACATACCATGGACTGTTTATTTCAAACACTTAACACTTCTTATTATGAGAACTGAGTTTTCTTTTAATTAACCATCTATTATCAATGTGTAGCAGCTGAGGAAATCTATATAAAAATCAAGTTATAACATTTTATACATAAGCTCTATGAAAATGGTCATACACATAGAAAAATAACAATAAGTAAAATTCAGTGGCCATAGCTACCTTATGAAAATATGGCAAAGATGTTTAGAAAGGTTAAGTAAATTGTACTCATTAACATTCTATAATATTTTTTCAAATATGTATATATCACAAACAAATGTTACCTTGTATTACTGCAAGTTTAACATCAATATGCATTTGATTTACCTCCTACCCTACAAACTGGGAAAGATGAACCTAAATCACTTTCATTGTTTTCCTACACAAACATTATTCAAATGCTTGTCTCTTCCTATAATTGATTCCAAAGTCATTAGCCCACAAATCATGAATTTATATCTCAGGTATAATACATAATAACAATAAAAGTTATCAAAATGTACATAAATAGAATTATGTGGTATATGAGATAAAACACATAAAAGAAATTAACTTGGGGCATAATAATATCATAATGACATTAATCATCAAAGTAAATAATGTATAACTAATAGTTATGAGTAGAGTAATATGTAGAATAAGGAATAAATGACTAGCAAATTATAGGGAGAAAAGCATCTTGGGGTCAGCGATGACTGTGGACATTTTGGCCGACTGAAACTGTGATGTCATCCTAGGGAGCTTCATTTCCTGTGTCACTACTGGGTCACGGAGGGCCCACGCTGGTTCAGCACTATTTCTCAGTGTAGGTGGAAGGGTATTTCTAGATAAGATTGGTGAAGCAGTTTGGCTTCCATGATGGGAGTGGGCCTCGTCCAGTCTTTTTAGGGCCTGAATTCACTGTCGCTGTGGGGTTGTGTGAGCTGGGACCTTGGTCTTCTACTCCTGGACTGCGACCTGCAGCTTTAGAGCACCTGCTTCTCAGGCCTTCAGACTCCGGCCGAAATGCCATCAACAGCTTTCTTCTGTTTCCAACTTGCAGGTGGCAGATACGTAATCGCATGAGCCAGTTCCTTACATAACATGGATAGACGGGTAGGTAGGTAGGTAGGTAAGTAGAAAGATAGATAGATACACAGACAGACATAGAGAGAGAGACGGATGATAAATATGGATAGAGGGGTGATGGATAGATGGATAGATGATGCATAGATTAGATTAGATAGAGGATATACATATATACATGCAATGTATATGTATATATACACACATATATTCTAAAAATTTTTACAGAAAAAAACAATCTGAAGAACAATAAATTATATTCTCGTATGTATAGATAATGCACACATATATAATCAAATGTGCGTAATTAATATTTGAATGTGGATGTCTGTAGTATCTCTAAATATACAAATATGCATGCATATTATATTTCTGGAAGTTCTTTTCCGGAAGAGTTATAAAATATCCCAATAAAAACTCTTCATACAATAAACTAACAAGCAATAGACTTTTCTGGGCATGATGCCAAAAAAGTATGATAATGCAGATTTGAAACATGAAGCCCTCTTGTGGAAAGTCAGCTCCGTGCTCATATATTTCCCGAAGCCTCACAGAGCGGGAAAGCGCCCTAAACATGCCCCCTGCTGCACTGCAATGCCGCGTCTCACCAGGGTGAGCCGTTCACGCTAGCCTTCACTCGGCTTTGTTTATAGAATCTGTTCAGCAGCACTCGGAGAAATCATTTGCCCAATTTTTAATCACTTATCAAATTCCTGGTAAGTAGAGTGCTTCCAAACACTAAGAATCTATAGACACAGTTGTAAAACCAAACGGGGTGGTATGGAATCAAAGTGACGACGGGTTGAGCCCTTCGGCTGCATTTGCTGGATTTAGTCCTGCCCTCAAACACTTTCAGCTAAAGCAAAGTGAAAGGAAAGGAAAAAACAGTGATCTCTTTTTCCTTGTTATCATTGTTATTTTTTAGCTACTGGACTAGAAAGGGCAGTGGAATTAAACGTCATCTTTGAGACCATATAATAATAAATGGCGTTTTATAGAATAAGATATTTCTAACCATGTGCTTTAGTAACCAACTGCCAGAGACACAGTAGCTTTCGAAGGCATGTGTGAAAACCCGAGCTTCAGTCATTGTAAAGAACACACGGGTTAAGCAGTCACTATGAAGCCAACACTCACTTATAATATCCCACAGTTTAATGTACGGCCCTGTTCCAAAGTGGTCACTGTCTAAGTGTTGTCTATGTACATTGCGATCAAAACGCGACAGGCCAGGAGTGATCCTCCACATTTATGCATGAACTTGGAAACGAGAGAGAACTATGTATGAATGTAGATTTTACATTATTTTCTGTTTTGCATCATTCTGTGTCCATCACCTGTTTCTCTTGCTTGCCTAGAGATCTTGAAAAAGAATTTTACCTTACTGAGTTACTGTATCCAGGATCATATCATCAGAATAATAATTTTGAATATACATCACAATAACTATTGTAACAGTGTTTTGTAGAGAAGAGATAACTATCACCAAAAGGGAATTCCGTGGCACTTCTCTTTGTAAAGTGAGAAAGTTCTAGGTATGGATGATGTTTCTAAAAATGTGTAGCCCTTGTCAAAATGAAAGCATATTTCAGAGAGCAGCCGCTCCAGGTTCGATCAAGAGTACTTCAGAACTTAATAAAGACTAAATATGTAACCACACACAGTAAAAGCAGATACACAAGTGAATATTAAGATCATATTTAATGTAGTTTCAGAAACCTCTAAGAACTTATGGAACATTATAGTGAACTTTGCATACATTTAATAACATCCTCAGAAACAATGATATATGTATATTATATGAACAAATTCATGCACGAAACAGATGTGGATTGCACATCTACTGAGGCCAAGCCCTAGCAACAGTCTGGGGAGACATCGGTGTACTCAGAACGTGGGAGCACCATCTGACTGTGTTTTTCACACCTGTGTCTTAACCCCAGACCCCGTTCTACCTTTTGATAGTTGAAGCCATTACAGGCTTAGGCTAGGACCTGAGAGCCGACTCTTAACCAGAGCTGCAGCAGCATGCACTCAGGGCTCTTTATTCTTCATCCACATCAGATTTTGGTGCCGTCACGGTCGAGTCCCTTGTGAAATGGCACCCAGATGTCCTTGTGCCTGTCATCATCGGTTTTCCTGTCCCACTTCCTCAGATTCCCGGATTCCTCCCATTGCCCCACTGCGGTGTGTAAGCAGGTAGAGTCAGTTTCAAACCACCGTCTCTGAAGCACGCACCAAAAAAAATCCCAGAAAATCTGAACCAAATGAACAGTTAGCTCAATCAAATACCATTAAAATACATCTAAGATAATTATTATACATACATATTGTTATCAAATACAAACCCCATTTTTACATGCTGTCTAATTAGGAGCAGCTCTGAAGATAAAGCGCCATATTTATATTATCAGCAAGAAATGAAAGAGGCTAAATATGTATGTAAAGAAATCAATGTGTTTCTATAAACCTAATAAATGGTCCCTGTCTTTGCTGATGAACATGTACAGGGTGAGACAAAAGCAGGTTTACAGTTGTTCATACGGCACATATTACAATAATTAATGAATGATAGTATGAGAATATACTGCCCTACCCTGTATATAGATGTGTGTGTATATACATATACATATATATACATATATATACACATATATGTGTGTGTATATATATACATATATATACACACATATATATATATATGTGTGTATATATATATATATATACTTTTTGCACATAAGTTTACCAAAATTTCAGTGTAAAGCTTTTATATTTTATCTTGGTAATTTTACTGAAGTTTTTATAGACATTGTACCTTAGAATTGCATTATGTATTTTATATTTATATAGTGACATACCTTGGTTTAGTGTCTGTTCATATTGTGCAAACACGCTCTAGCACAATATCCGCTGATCTGAAACCCCCTCCCAGGTGCGGCAGTCTCTCCACCCCTGGCCACCTTAGGCAATTCGAAGGGATTAAAGGGCGAAGCACATTATTTCCGGAAATGTCATGAGGACAGGGGTTGGCTCTGGGCAGACTGGAGCTTTGATGTCACCGCAGGGATACTTCAGCTGCAGCAACAAAATGTGACCTGTGGCATGTCACATTTGGCCAAGGTATTTTTGCTTCCCAGAATGAACAGATGGGGAGAATTAAAAAAAAATAGTAGCAGCAGGGTAAAACACCTACTGCCAATTTGGGGCAAATACTGAAATGGGTCTTATAAAATAGATGTATAACTTTTTTGCCTTTTATTTTAGTATCATGATTAAATACCTCATAGTCAAATGCTCGAATTGGCCCCAAGAAACTGTTGACTACAAAATGTTCTCCCAAATCTAGAGTTTACTGTTGCTATGAAACAGTCTCCTTTATTAAGTCCACAAGATTGTTCTCCTGTCTCGAGCAAAATATAATAAACTTTCTCCGCTTCGACTGTTGCCTGTTGCTTATGACATTTTCTCTGGTAGGCTGTGACGACTTAAGACATTGGTAAACATGGAACAGTCATTTGGAGACACAATCTAATGCAAAGCAGGATATGATTTATCTGTCATACAGTTTAGAAACAAGTGCAATAAAAAAAAATTGCCATATTGAAAACCTAGCCAGCGCCGTTAGGTGACACTAGAAATTAGATTGATGCTGTGTTAAACTAAGAGTTATTATGCTTTCTGTAGGCTCTGGGGATTCTCAAGGAGTCATTGTTTCCAAACTGGATGGTGTAATTAGCTCCTGGGTGGAGGATACATAATTACATTTTGCAGCCAATCCTGACATTTATTATTCTATGCCCAGAATTGACACACCATTAGTAGCTTTGAGAATTGTGAAAATCATCTTATCTATGGATTTATGTAAGCAGTATTGGCGAATAGCCTTGCATGAAAATTTAGCCAAAATGAAATCTGTGCATTGAATGGGAGGCACATGCTTGGTAGTATGTCCTTTAGACTAAGAGATGCATCCCGTTGTTTGTAAAGGCATGTTAATGATTTAGATGAACTCAGAGAATTCCCTGTAAATGCATTAGCGAGAATTGTTTTAGCGAACACTACGTAAACATCAGAAACAATTTAAGTGAGAGCCAGAAAAATTCACAAAGTTAATGAATAGTGAAAACCTTGATGAGTTCAAACCCAAGATTTTAAAATTATAAGACCCGCACTATAAAATGGAAATTTTCTTGTAAAAGAAATCATCTATTAGGAATAAGAACTATACACAAAGAGGAGGTACTAAGTTATTTGGTAAACTCATAGAATAATGTAGTTTTGTTTTATTGTTCTTTCCTCAATTTACTCTAAAACTAATAAAATATATAGATCTCAGACTTTCTTATTAAAAATGCATTATTATTACCAGTTTTGAAAATCCATGCCTTTTTTCACAGTGATATCCAATATACTTGCTAGTCTATTTGATATGATTTTATTTTATGACTTAAAAATATCATTAAAAAACCCTTGTAATGGATACTTTTAAAATATGTATTTGGCATCAGTATTTTATGAAACTTTTTGGTAAGGAAATGAACTTTGTAGAATGCCTTAGAGATTAATAACATATTATGCAGTAAATTATCTCTTGGAAAGATCATCAAAATTTAACTTTAGTAAATAAACTTCAGATACTTAAAAGAAAGTGAGAGTGATGAATGCTCGAACATATCTATATCTGTTTATATATATATATATATATAAAGCTAAAATAAAAGGATACATATTTCTTGAGGATTAAAATTAGAGTTCAGGGTAAGCAAACACGTTCACCAAAAATTGTCAAGCATAATTTAAATAGCTATACATTATACATACCTGCCATGTAGGCTGAATATATGCCAAGATATTATTTAAAATATAATATAGCACTGCATTTACATTATTATTACTATTTTATCGATGGAATATATTTTCTTTCTGAGAGAAATTTCTTATGCATCCCTTGAAATAGCCATTTTTTAAATCTAGAACTGATTTTCAGCTATTTTTCAAAAGGCTTGAATGTCTTTTTTTTTTTGTAATTTGGCATATGGTTGTTCAAGTACGGTTGTCTCCATTTTCCCCCACCATCCCCACCCCCGCCCATCCCCACCCCCGACCCGCGATCCTACCCCTTTGGCTTTGTCCATGTGTCCTTTATACATCGGACATCTTTTATGGTTACATATTCAATGATACATATTCAATGACCAGATTAATTAATAGAACTATCGTTTATATATTGTTCTCATCATTATAAAGTGTACTATCACTTTATGTTTATTTTTAGGAACTATAACAAAGGTTTGATAATTTTTCAACTTTGATTTCTTTTGTTATGTATGGGAGAGAGTGCAAGCTTGTGTGAGGAGCTGGGAGATACCTGTGTTAGCAGGTGTGGTGTTACCCCGAAGGAACTCCTAGAATTAGCTGTCACAGTCTAAGAAGAACAATTAGGACATTTGCTGCTATAGCAGATTGGAGTCACTAACAGTGGAGAAAAATAACCCAAAGGCAATGTGACAAGCAGCTGTACAGTTGAAAAGGAAAAAACAACACAAACAACTTTTAACTGCAAATGAATAGGAATAGTTAAGTCATACCCAAATCTCAGGAAGTCTTTAGAATCCCTTAGATGGATCTAAACCATAGGTGTCAAAACCGTGGTTTAGACACTGTGGAATAAAATGAAGCTGAGAGAAAATACAGACCCAGAATTATTAATATTAGTAGAAAGTAATCTTAATGATTTAATATATATTTTTACCTTGCTCTGTTATGGAAGAGGGTAAGAGGTCTTCAAAGTTCATTATGTAGGTATTCATTAAAACTTGGAACTCAAGAAATAAACTATAAATATGGAGTAAATGCAACAATATGCAGCAAAATTGTTGAAAGTGGTTATATATGGAGTTTAGAATGTGGGATGGGCATTGGAAAACCTTGAAAAACTTTTATGAAATCCAAAGCTTAGTTACCAACTGATGCTTAAAATGTCAACTCTCAATTACATTGACTTAATTTTTAATGTGGGAGAATATTTCTTTCTCTCTCACTCTCTTCTCTTTCTCTCTCCCTCCCTCCCTCTTTTTTCTTTCTTTTTATGTAAACTTCCTTTTAGGAAAAGGAAAAATCTTCCAGAAAAACTCTCTGTAGCTTCCTTTCAGATCAGAGCAAAATCTGTCATTCTGAAGTGCATTTCAAATTGTGTTTTAAAAAAGTCTCCCAGGCTTATGCCATCATGAAGCAGTCAATACTGTTTGCAAAACTGAACCATTATTTAGTGGAAAAAAGTCTTAAAGATCTGACTGGTTGGGGGAGAAGGCACAGGAGACATCATTTCGTGTTGTGGGAGGATGTGGCCAGCGAGGTGCACAGACAGGTGTGGGACCTCGTCTGCCCATTCTCAACTGCAGCAGATGCACTGACCTCAGTTTCCGTGGGGCAAAGGCCGTTTGGATGCAGACCCTAAAGCAAGGTTTCACACTCCGTGTTGCTGGTAGTAATCGTTCCTAATAATTACCGAATGTTTCCAGTCACAATTAAATTAGCAATAAAATACATGCACGCAATTTACTGTACAGTTGCTCTTATCAGGTAAAATTTTAAGACTATAAGCTGACCCAGAAAAGACTTCAATAAAAACATCTTGAAAACTCATGCGATCATATCATGTATCAAGTCGGTTCACTTGTGATCTCTCTGGAAAGTGTCAGAGATGGTAAGGGAAAACGCATTATGATTTTTTCTTCGTTATTTTAAGAAGACTGTAGCCCCCAAAGGAGAATACGTTGAATCTTTTATATTAACCTGACAATGGATCCCTCTCGTGCGTCATTAGATTAGTTTTGTTTCTTCCATTTCCACTTAAACAAACCTTTCTTTTAGAAACTATGTTAAAAAAAATGTGTTCATATCAAAAATTGAACATTTCTCTTATTTTTATGATAAGGCCTTCAGATCATGCTAAATAAAATAACGAATGGAATAAAAACAATTGCCTTTCTTTCTAGCCCCTTGCAGATTAAGAGAATACAAACACATATTTTTAATGGAAATTTTATTTTTATTTCTTTTGGAAATTTTAGTTGCTAAGACTAATACCTAGTCTTTCTTTTTTTCCCCTTTTCAACTTAAATTATGTTTTTTTTATGTTGAATACTTAAGTGAAAAAAGAAACCTCAAAGCATAGCACTAGTAAAGCATCAGTGAACACTTGTTTAAAAAGACCTCTGAAGAAGAAAGAATTATCATGTATTCACATTATTACACTGAACACCTGACTCTCTTATCAAACATTTAAGATGTCAGAGAAATATTGGCAAGCAACTCTTGAAACATTCCCTTAATCATGTTCTTGCTGTGGTATGCAAAATGCTGCAAATAATCGGAAACAAATTATTTCTGTCTGAGCAAAAAAGATAAAATATCTGCATGCACTTAAATACAGCAATTGAAGGCGATTTATTTCCATCAGAAATGAATAGACGCACATAGATGTGTTAGATGAGTTTGGCCCGTTCATATAAAAGAAATAACTGATATTTTATAGTCACCAAAATGGGATCAATTTAGGTATAAAACTTGCACTTTTATCAGAAAATATAATATTACATATAAACTTCAATGGAAAACAACATACAGAATCATTTTCAAACACTTTGCTAATCACAAATGCTATTTAAAATGTTACATTTTAATTTTTCAATTGGTAACTTTTATAGGTAATAATACCCTGTGCAGTGACATATTGCTGGTTGGAACTCATGTATCTTTATTTAATTTTAGAAAGCAGTTTAACAATATGCATCACAGACTTCATTATTATTAACCTTGATCCAGCCCTATGTTTTTTGGTAAAATAGGACATACAGAAATCACACAAATTATGACTATCCAACCTGATGAATTTTCACAACATAAATACACCTTTGTGACTAATAAAAAGTAGCAAGCATATTAATATGCCCATCACCCAGTGATTGTCTGATACAACAGTATCATTTCCCTTCTTTTCTTCTTCCTCCTTTCTTATTTCTTCTTTCTCTACTTCTTTAACTAAAGAATACATCACCCCAATTAAAAAATAATTGACAGGTTTTAGTGTTTTGAAACCTTTTTGTTTTGTTTTGTTTTCTTTAGTTATGTAGCATTGTTTTATTTTAGAAATGCCTACGCTACATTTTGTTCCTGTGATAAATGTAGTAACTTCCACCATATGTTTTTCTTGGAAATTATTGATACATAAGAAGTTAATACTTTGCTTTTTAATTTATTTAACTTTTATTGAACTTTTTTGACTAAATCATTTTATGATCAGTTTTTAGTTACTTTTGAGGCATATGTGTTAACAATTTTATATTCTGTAAGTAATAATGGTTTTATCTCTTCATTTTCACCATCATGGTATCTGAGAAATAGTTCCTGTGTTTCTGGGATAAATATATTTTATGCCTATTTTATAAATGAGTAAAGAGTAGAGAAAGGAAAACTCCTAGGACTGGGGAGGGAGGCATGTCATGCCCCTTCCTCTTCCCTCCCTAAAAAGAGAGGACCGCAGTGGTCATGCACGATTTTGGAAAAACGAATGGGTTTAAGAGAAAAGTTTCTTTATTCGTAGGTGTGTTTTTATAGCTCGTAGAGAAACCGGCAGGAACCCCCGTTCCCATTTTCAGTTAAGGCATTCACCAGAAACGTACTCCATTGTGATCTGTCTTCCTACAA